>PVJH01025347.1:0-31690 GCA_004026705.1 Nesogale talazaci
TGTATCAATCTCTCAATGACACACTATTTCTCACTCATTAATTGGGCAGTTCCACCTGAGAACCTCTCTGTTTTCTTGTCTTTGGTACTTCAGCAATTATCTGCCATGATAGCGGATCTCACTGTCTTATGAGAACAATTTCTGCTCACCCTTTCAAAGTTTGGATGGAATCTCTCCATGAGGTAGGTGTTCCCTGTCAAGCCAGTCTTTTCAGACAGAGTACAAACTAACCTCTGCCAGAAATATTCTATCCAAGCTGGCTGGTTACATCGCTGGTAGCCAATACTTTGATTTGCATTCTTGCCTGTTCTTCACAAGTGGCAGCCTTTAAAATGGAGACTGGCGTGTTTATGGCCTCTGCCCACCCCCATCCTAGTTTACTTACTTTTAAATAAGGACCTTCAAAGTCTGTAGAGATACAAGGGAGGGTTCTGCTGCCTCCTGCATTCACTCTCTATGTAAATCCATCGGTGTGGGTAAGAACTGAGACATCCTGATGGGCACCCAGCCACATTGCAGTTCCCGGAGCACTCCAGCAAACCACTCTCCCTGTCTGCGCCCTGTGTCAGGACTCGCCCGCAGTTCCCCTGCAGGAGTTGGTCACCAGCCCGGTGAGTCACCCCTTTCTCACTGGGTGGGATCCGCCTTGCTCTTCAGGGCCATGAGCCCCAGAGAGTCATGTGTGTGGGCACTCAGGGCAGGAACACAGAACACGGAACTTTCCCTGGCACCAGATGGAGATGTTTTTCCTCCCCCAGCCCATCCACTGGATGACTGTTTTCTTCTGCAATGTGTCTAAATCCCTCTTTTCTCTGCTTAAAGAGCGGCTTTCTTTCTGGCTTTCCAGGTGTCTGTTTCTTTTGCCCTTTCTCAGCTCATGTGCAAGAGCAAGTCTTCCACCCTCTCAAGGAGAAGAGAACCACGTGTGGGTGCAGCAGGTAGTGATCACTGAAGAGTTTTGAAAAGCTAAACACAGAGAATACAACAGAAGTTTTCCCCATGTCCCGTCTTCCTGGGACTACAGCCTCCGTGACTCTCACTATTTCAGAAAGGTGTTGCTCATGACTTGGCCTTCCAGAAAGTATGTTCAGAGCTTTCCTGAGAAAACAGCTCAGCAACCAGCATAAACTGCTGCCTCCCACTGTTATTAATAATTAACTCCAGCAAGTTCTCAACTTCATGTGCTAAAGAAACAAACACATTGAGACACCTTTCACACCCAATGGCCATGATTGTCTCCTCCCTCTGCACAACCTGGCCCTTTGGGTGGGTCTCCTGGCACCATCCACCCTGGTATGGCTCCCCCTCCCCTGACCCATGTCTTACTTTTCTTTGAAGGATCTCTAGTCCCATCTTGACAATGATGGAATCCGTATGGAAAGGGCCTGGAACAGTCTAATCAGTGCTCTTTTTCTCTGTCCCAAGAACAGATGCTCAGAGCCACATTGAACTTAGTTCTTAAATTCTCATCTGTGCATAATTTTGCCAATGCAGAGTTTATCTGTCATCGGCAGGTGTTTTCTCTCGAGTCCTATCTGGTTAACCCTCAACTCCATCCTCTGTTGCTCCCCAGCTCACAATAGATGGGCCAGTGTGAGGTGCAGTCTGTGTACCATCACAGACTCCGAGGTAATGGACTATCCAGAGGGACCTCAATAATTCTCTCTCCCTGCAAGGTCACTTTGCTTGCTTCTTACTCGAAGCTCATCACCAGGCACTGGTGTCCACTCCTGCTGTCAGGCATCGGTCTGAGGCATCCAGTCACCCAGTTCAATGGACAGCTTTCTCCTCACTGAGGCCTGCCAAGTTTAACAAGCAAAGCTATAAGATGCTGTGAAGAATTATCCAAAGAATTTTACTTTTGTCCTCGGTTCCAAGAAGGTGGCTTCTATGTCTTGGAATTCACCAGTAATCGGGATTTGCTATTCAGGGAAGGAGCGCAGGTGGCATAGTGGGTTAAGAGGTGGACTGTTAGGCACAAAGTCAACAGTTCAAACCCACCCACTTCTCTGTAGGAGAGCAATACGGCTCTTAGCTCCCTATGGAGCAGTTCAACTCTGTCCTATCAGATGGTGTGTTAGTACTGGTAGACTAGAGAAACAAAATCATAGACATGCATATGGATATAAGGGAATGGTTTATATACAAGAGAAATGGAACACTGAGAAAGCATCCCAACCCAGTCCAATTCAAAGTCATAAGTCTGATATTAGCCCATATGTCTGATACCAGTCTATAATGTCTCCTTCTGACCCACGAAGTCCCAGGCCAGTGGGTGCAGAGTTCCGGCGCTGCCAGGGGTTCCCTCATGGCTCCTCGCTTTCAGGGCTCAGGGCCCATCAACAGCGTCCAGTGGTGGTAAAAGCAACTCAGCGCTGGCAGGGGTCTCCATGTGGCTTCTCCAGCTTTAGAGGTCTCGTTCCATCTGGGCAAGGCCGTGTGGCTTCTCCTCCAGCTCCTGCACCTCCTCGGACACTGCCATCTTGTCTTGTCTGTAGTTCGTTGCCTGTGCGATTAACTCCCAACAACTGGGGAGCTAGATTCTCATCTCCACCAGGGAAATATTGTGATATTTTCCAGAAGTGTCAGGAGAAAGCCATGCCCACACAGAGGCCTCATTGGCTACTCAATGGCTATCTCCAGATAAACAGGTTAGACTCCACCCCTACATCTCAGTCATGAAGTTTATATAGCACATTACCACCACAGACGGAGTCAGAATCAATTCATTAGCAGTGAGAGTATTATTTATGACGAGGTTCAGACCACATTTGATCATTTGTATTATAAAGATGACTCAGGGAGACAGCTAGCCAGACCAGACATCAAGACCTCCCCCAAAGATGAAGGCCTCCACACAGTTTACTTCTGCTCTGTGGGCGAAGGAAACCCCAGAAAGAAGATGGCCACTCCCATGTAAGTGACATTCAAACACACAGAGGGACCTCCCACTCTGACAATCAAGGACTTAGTCAACACCCTGGAACCCATCAGATTTGAAGTCTTCTTCATTAAGGGAAGTGGTATAGGGAGGAGGCAAGTATGCTTAATAAGTAAATGTAATGTAAAATATCACACTAGTCTACAAGTCCTCTTAGTCCAGCCACACCCTTTCTTTAGTTTGACTTCCTCCTCAGATTGGAAGTAAGGTGGCTACACCCAGTCTGGCCTCATAACTGTGTGTTAAGATCCATGGAGTTGATTTTGCCTCCTACTGACCCAATATAGGATTTTGGAGGTTGTAAATCTTTAGAGGAGAAGATAACCTCATTTTTCTCTCAAGGAGCAGTTAAGGAGTTTGAACCACTGGACCTTGTAGTTAGCAATCCAAACAGCAGTTACAGAAGAAAAAAACAGGCTGGGACTAGGAGCATTCATAGACATTAACAAAGTCCTTCCCCATAAACCCTCCCAAAAAACTCTCTTCGTTACCTCTAACTGAGTCACATAACCATTTTGTTACTCAGTCCCTTAAAAAGTAATAACACTTTATTGGGACAATCAGTTCCAGTCCCTGAAGTGACAGAATGCCAGCTTCCTATAAGATGTGAGGAGAGGGGAAGAAATGAATGCAAAATAAAAATGGGTACTGGAAGAAGGAGCAGCGAAAATAGATTGGTTAAACAATACTAGCATCCAGTTCATGGGAGCTGCATAGAGTAGAATGAAACTGTCCGCAATTTAATTGGATGTGTCTTAGGCCCTCAAGAGGAGAGAAGAGAACCAGGAATAAACAGAAGTTGGGTGGCAGAAGCCATAACTGGACAGTTCCTATGGCCAATCTCCCTTACCACGGCCAATAAAGATTTTTAGTCATTGTTACACAACCCATCGTGGTAAGTTCTTCGTGGCTGACTGCATAGATGTGGACCTTATATATTGTACCTCATTCCTACCCCAGCTACTAAAACAACTTGTTTGTGTTGAGTAAGCCCTAGTGATCCGAGATGGCATTCCCTGCAGGAGTAGGCCTTCCATGTCTTCAAATGTGAATGTCTGTTAGACCAATATGGCTAGTCAAACAAAAGCAGTCACTTTCACTCTAATCATATATGCAGTCTGAAGGAGTAAATCCTCATGAAACATTTGGAATGAGGTATCAGACAAAATCACATGGATTTGGGAGAGACTTCAAATGAGCATGGGGAACCAACATTTTATGACCGACTTTGAAGCAGCATAGAAAGTGAGACAACAAAAGTAGAATTTGTCATGTAGTGTACTCTTCGGTTTACTAAGGTGTACTCTTTAGCTCATAAGGAAAGAAATCTCATAAGAATTTTTGAAAAAAAAGCTGAGTAATTTGTTCAACTAATCAGAGAGGCTTCTAAAGTCAGAAGTAAAAGTGTGGCTTCCCAGGGGAAGAATGGAAACTTTTCTAAAAATATTTGAGTTTAAGTTCACAGGTGCAGAAATTGAAGAGGATGTGGGAAAAGTACTTAAAATTTTCATGCTGGGCAACAACAAAACAGATGTGAGGTTTAACCAGCACATTTGTCTGAGGATATTGTGTCCCACCCTTCCAGCAATACATTGCCTATCATTTGAATAGCCTTTGTGTGTGTGTGTGTGGAAATGTACACAACAAAGGATACATTACTTCAACAGTCTGCATGTACAAATAAGTGATACTGTTCACTTTCTTCAAATTGTATAACCTTTCTTGCTGTCTTTTCCCAAATTATTGGCCTACCATCAATATAAACTCACTGCCCCCTCAGCTTCCCATTTAGCCTTTCAAGAAGCTATTGTCAATTTGATCCCACATAGATATATAGTTAAGAGACAAAATGGCTTGAGACAGATATACTTCATTAATTTAGCTAACCTGTCATTTGTTTCAAAACAGTCACCTGGGAAACGTGTTAGATAGAGGTTTAAAATGTTAAGATTATCTCAGGGCAATAAAGACAGGTGTACATCCAGCCTCAATGTCAGATTTCCATTGAGAATTTGAAATACTGTTCTATTTTTCCCCTTTTTGGGGGGCATCACTGCCCTCTGGTGGGAGTAGGAGGCCCAGCCTTACTCCTGGAGAGCTGCTGCTGGATTTGAACCACCAATCCAGGGGACCGCAGTCCAGCACACAACCACTACGCCACTGGGGCTCAGCCCATAATTTTTCCCCTTTTGATAAGTATTTTTCTACAGAATCTTAGATCATAATGTTTGACAGCAGTGACTGGACACTGTCCAATTATTCTGGTATCATAGTAAAGGAGGCAGTTATTTCATGGTGACAGCATTTCCTCCTCTGATTCCTGAATTGCTAAACCTTTTAATATTTAATATTTAGTGATTGCTAGAGAATGTGTTTATGACATGGGTGCACTTATCTATGTTTACTGGAGTGTATTGATCATTTATTTACCACACATTTTCCCAGCACCTACTATGTACCAAGAACTGGCATGGTATGTGTATGCTGCATGTCTAAATGTGGTATTGTAAATATTTAAGATTCATGTGAAGCAAGAATATATTTTCACACCCACAAAAACTTTTTAATAATATCATATCAATAATTATGGTTAGTTTTACCTGTTTGTTTCTTTCATTGCTTGCTGAAAACTTGGACATCAAATTGCTTCTAAATTAATTACAGAGTTTGTTGCAAAATTACAGCTTTTACAGACATCAAAATAATAGCTGAGTGATTATGAAATAAAAAACAAATAAACTAAGCAAGAAAAAATGACTATTTTTAATTGAATATTCTTGCTCATGTTCAATATGTAGATAAATAATATAAACTCTCATATCAGTCATTTTACTTATAGAAAAAAATGGCTGTGATCATCTTCAGTTCTCTTTATTGATCAGGCTGATAAGCTGGTTTTTATTATATATTACCATACTAAAAATTTGTTTGCAAGCCATTTAGATGCATTAGCTGATCTGTACTTATAAGCAGAAATTTGCCAAATTTTACTGTGCTTTATAACCTTTCATAAATTGAATCTATTTTCCATTTTAACGAATATGAATTCTTTATGGCTATAATTGTGTTGCGGAAGCATGTGATTTAAGTTAAGATTTTGAAAAGCCAGCCATAAATTGAGCAGCACTAGTTTTTAAATGGAACTATTCCATTGTGAGTTTCATTGTTCAGCTATCTAAAGGGTACTTGACAGAAATTATTGGTAGCAAACATAATCGTTTCTATTTAATTACGTTTTGCCCTTGTCAATACACTACTGCCTAAATATAATACACCTATTGAAAACTGCTATTCTCTAAATGGCTTTGGGTGCAGTTGTGCAAACTTTATGTAATGTCAAGCCAGGAGAAACAGTCTGGAGTATTTAATCCTTAGGTCTTCACGTGGGTATTTGGAACCAGAATAAAACTATGCTTATTGGGTACTTGTGGAGACACCCTGGGGGTGTAGTGATTATGCATTGGGCTGTTAATCAGAAGGACACCAATTAGAAACCACCAGTCTCTGGAAAGACGAGACTTTATACTCCTGCAAAGAGTTACAGTCTCAAACCACCATTTAATACTCACCCTCGTGGAGAAATCACTGATGATGTGGGTGCAATAGCAATGTGTGGTGAAGAAAACAGATGGTGCCCAGGTAAAAGAAAGAAAAGCATCTAGGATCTTTCATCTGAGATGAAAGCATTGTCTAGACCTGTCACATGAATATCGTGCGCTGAAAATGAAATTTCTGGCCTCTATAACCAAGGTGGAATAGGAAACAGGAGACAAGAATGAAAGCTAAATAAGTGCACAAACAGGGCATGCTACAAAGTCACCCTGGAAGAGGGGCCAGAGTGAGAAGTTTCAGGGGCTGTTTCCATGAGTGCCTTCAAGAGACTACTCATGAACATTGGGACGATGGGACCTGAACAACAGAGTGTACATTGCAGGGGAACCCACTCTCTGCCCCTCTTTGCTATGGGCAGCCAAGCAGCTTTGATATCCTGGCTACTTGGAACAATCTCTAAGGAGAACATCTATGCCTTGCAAACAAAGTAGTCTATAGCCACCTGCTGTCTTATGAAGGGCACCAGCATGAAGGACATGTCTCCCTCAAGTGTTTGTGGGTGTTAGATATTTGGACATATGCCACCAGTTTCCTACCCATTAGAAATTTCACCTTCCTCCTATGAGGAGCTGGCCCCCATCCCAATTACATGGACGCTTCCCACCCTCCCCACAGAACAATTCACTTCAGAGGACAGCACTGAAGCTACTGCTCCTGGAGAGGGACATGTCTCATCAGAGCACACAGGAGCAAATGAGTGGGAAGGAAGAGAGAGTAGAGCACATCCTGACCCACCAAGCCTTGAGGACGATATTCCTGCTCAGAGCAGCCCATGCACAGAGAAGATCATAGGGCTGCCCCACTATGAGACACGATGTCCCTCACTTACTTACAGTGCTACAGGCAAAAACACTGGAGAGCGTGTGGGAATTGCAACTGATCTGACCCCACCACACCGAAGTGAAACAGTAAGGGCATGAAACAGAACAGCAACCAAGTCCCAAAGGAATACCAAAAATAGATTATGGAGCCAGGGCATGGCACCCCATCAGACTCAACCAGAAAAAACTTCTAAAGGTCAACAAACTGACTTTGAAATATTTACAGGATTTTTTTTCTCCTTGTTATTTTGGTTATTGTTATTGATGTTGTAGCTGTTGTTTTGTTTTCTCTTGTTGCTTTGCTTTCATCTGTTTTGTTTTTTGTACTTATTATTATCTCTGCAAGTCTATATAGATAAGATATGTGGGATAAACAATTTGGAGGAGAAAACAACAGGACAAATGGTTTCAGTGGGATATGGTAGAGAGGGAGACAGGGAAAAGAAATGGGTGTTAAGAAACCTAGGAGTAAGGGAACAACACATGATCTAAAATTGATGGCAAGGTGGGTGTAGGAAACCTGGTAGGGTTTGAGCAAGGGCAATGTAACCACAATGAATTACTGAAACAAATGAAGGCTGGACATGATAATCAGATAAGAGAAAAGGAAATAGAGGGGGCTGAGCCCAGTGGCATAAATGGTTGAGTGTGGGGCTGCAGCCCATGGGCTTGGGGGTTCAAATCCAGTGGCGACTCTCAGGAGCAGCACTGGGTAGCACCCACGACCACCAGAGGCAGTGATGCCTCCCGTCCCCCCCCCCCCACCACCAAAAAAAAGGAAATAGAAGAAAGAATTAGGAGGCAAAGAGAATTTATAGTGTTCTAAGTATAGGTATTAACATACATAAATATATTTATATATGACAATGGGGAAATAGATCAATGTAAATATATTTATAGGTTTGGTATTAAGGTAGTAGATGGACACTGGCCCTCTACTCAAGTACTCCCTCGATGCAAGAACACTTTGTTCTACTAATCTGGCATTCCATGATGCTCACCCTCCCAACACAATCCCTGAAGGCAAAATGGGTGCGTAAACAAATTTGATGAAGAAAGCTGATGGAGTCTGGCTATCAAAAGAAGTCTTAAAGGCTTGAAGATAAACAAGCAGCAATTTAGCTCAGAAGCAACAAAACCCACATGAAGGAAGCACACCAGCCTGTGTGATCACAAGTTATAGATAGGATCAGATATCAGGCATTAAAGAACAAAAAAATCATATCATTTTTAATGAGGGCGAAGTGGAGACCCAAAGCCCATCTGTAAGCAACTGGACATTCCCTTACAAAAGGGTCACAGGGAAGAGTTGAGCCAGTCAGGGTGCAGTATAACACCTATGAAATACACAGCTTTCCTCTAATTCTTAAATGTCCCCCCACCCCCAACCAACTATCATGATCCTGATTCTACCTTACAAATCTGGCTAGACCAGAGACTGTACACTGGTACAAGTAAGCTGAAAACACAGAAAATCCAGTACAGATAAATCCTTGAGGACCAATAATGAAAGTAACAATAAGGAGAGTGAGGGAAAAGTTGGGGGGGGGGGGGATCACAATGATCTACATATAACCTCCTCCCTGGGTGACAGACAACAGAAAAATGGATGAGGGGAGATATCAGTAAGTGTAAGACATGAAAAAAAGAATAATAATTTATAAATTATCAAGGGTTCATGAGGGAAGGGGGCAAAATGAGGAGCTGATATGAAGGGCTCAAGTAGAAAGAAGATGTTTCGAAAATTATGATGGCAACAAATATACAAATGTGCTTGACTTACAATGGATGTATGCTTGGATTGCAATGAGTTGTACGAGCCCCCAATAAAATGATTTTTTTTAAAAGCCTCTGGACCAATAATGAGAGTAAGCAATACCAGGAGGGTAAGGGAAAGGGGTGGAGGGAGAAAGGGCAAACTGATCACAGGGATCTGTATATAATCCCCTCGCTTGGGAATGGATGATAGAAAAGTGGGTTAAGGGAGCCATCAGACAGTGTAAGACAAGAAGCAATCATAAGTTATAAATTATTAAGGGTTCATGAGGGAAGAAGGGGGCGAGGAAGGCGGGGAATGAGGAGTTGAAACCAAGGGCTCAAGTAGAAAGAAAAATGTGCTGAGAATGATGATGGCAACAAATGTACACATGTGCTTGACACAATGGATGGAAGTTTGGGAGTTGTTTGAGCCCTGAATAAAATTATTTTTAAAAAGAAAGAAATTTCCCCTTATTCAGAACCACACTTTAGTCCTGGCCCATTTTAGTGTTCCCAGTCCTGATGGATTAGCGTGCTTGGTCGAAGTCTCTCATGGCCAGTGACTAATCTGGAAGCAGGCAACAAGATCTAACTGTGGCTAGTAAGATGCAAGGGAAAGTCTTCTGGGGGCAGTTCTAGAAAAGAAATGGCCTTTCATGATAAAGAATCAGAGTTTAGTGAAAAGAAAGGGCTTTCACCCCTCTCCTTCTTCTTACTTTGAACATAGCTGTGGGAAAACATTATTCTTACTGTGGCAGTCGTGTGCTTATGTTAATTTCATGATTGAGATGTCTGGCCTGTTAATCTGGAGATAAATGAGGCCTCCGTGCGGGCATGGCTTTCTCCTGAGTCTTCTGGGAAATCTTGCAATATTACCCTAATGGAGATGAGAAGCTATCTCTCCCAGTTGTTGGGAGTTAGTCTCTAAAGCGACAAGCTATGGAGAAGACAAAATGGCAGTGTCTGAGAAGCTGGAGGAGTCGGAGGAGAAGCCATATGGTCTTACCTTGATGGAACCAGACCTCTGAAGCTGGAGAAGCCTCGTGGAGATCCCTGCCAGCGCTGAGTTGCCTCTATCACCACTGGATGCTGACCCCTGACCCCTGGAAGCGAGGAGCCATGGGGAGACCCCTGCCAGCACTGGGATTCTGGACCCTCTGGCCTGTGACTTCATGAGTCAGAAGGAGATGTTATAGACTGGTATCAGACCTATGGGCTAATATCAGACTTATGACTTTGAACTGTACTGGGTTGGGATGCTTTCTTAATGTCTTATTCCCCTTGTATATAAACCTTACCCTTATATCCATATGCATGTCTATGAATTTGTTTCTCTAGTTTACCCGGACTAACACACTTACAGTAATGGTTTTCCCATCTCACATCTACAAGGCAACCCACCTAAGAACAAAAATCCACTTTTCTCAGGTTGAGAGAATACTCAAAAATCTCACTGGCATCTAGTGGATTTTTACCCACAGTGACCTTAAAGAAGAGCCCTTTATGAGTTTCTGAGACTGTAAATATTTAAGGGAACAGGAAGCCTCTTCTTTCTCCCAGGAAACAGATGGTGAGTTTGAACGGCCAACCCCACACCTAGCACACAATGCATAGCCCACTGTACCACCAGAGATCCTTGGTTAACAGTGTGGGAACATAGAAAGAGCCAAGGTGCTTGATGATTTTGAAGAGAAAGTCCATGCATTATACTAGGAAATGCATCTGGACTAATGTTGGGAGACAATTAAACCATTGCTAAAGGGGTCTTTTTGTTTTGATTTGTTTGTTTTTACTTGCAGCTGAAACCATTTCTGTGGCAGTTACATAATCTGTCATCTTGATCAAAAAGTTGAAGTCTGACCTGTCAATCAGGTCATAGTCAAACGAGGCTTCTTTGGGAGCATGGCCTTGTCCTGAGGATTCTGGAAATGCCTGTCTTTCCTCCCCGGAGGCAGGACACAGACTCTCTCTGCTGAACATTACTCTTGAGAAGCCATATGAATACACACTGATGGCGCCTGAGCCCTGGAGCTGGAGGAGCCCTGTAGCTTATTCCTGCCTAAAGACCTGAGACACAGAAGCTAACAAGCTAGCAAAATCTATGCATTAATATGAATATAACCTCTTGCATACCCACAGGCAGGGAAGCTAGGAGACAGCCAGTTATTCCTAAAAGTTAATTTGAGAAGTGACAGTTTTCTACCAGTCTTCTCTTTTAGAAGGATAGCATATTTCTCCATTATTTAATTTTTTTCTATTCCCCAGTTTGTTTGTTTTTCATATGGGTCCCACCTCTTTTTTGTTAGGCTTCTTCCTTGATGTTTTTGTTTGGAGTTGCTATGTCTCCCAAGACCTCAGGCTATCTCTATCCCTCTTCTTAACTCACATATTGTCCTGCCTAACACCTCCTTGCCCATGCCTCCTCCATTTCCTACTTCAAACTGTTCCTTCTCTGCATTCCATCCTGACTAAATACATTCAACCACCTACGGAAATAACCTTTTTTGTTTTTGTTTTTTCTTCTTATCGTCAATGATTTATACATGTTTTGTTTGGGCTCATGCATGACAATGCCTTCAAGGTACCATTGCTTATGCCACTTGCTCCCTGTGCTTCCTGTTTCCCTTTCTGCTTTTTTCTTAACATTTGATCCTTGGGTAAATGCGACCCTTTTTGATCTTACATGGCTGATGATTCTAGCACAATTCCAGGTGAGAGGGACGACTAAGGGCCATAGACTTGAGGGTCTCCAGTTTCTATCATTTTGTCAAGACACCCTTTTTGGAGATCATCCAGCCTGATTGACAGTAAGAGGCAATATTTGGAATCCAGCAAACTTGAGGTTAAAGCATGTGGTGTCAGCGATTGTTAAACAATAGTCCATCGGAGTAGGTCAAGAATTTGTGAAATGTTTGTGCCAACTGAAATGTCAAAGCACAAAGTGTGTGAGAGAAAAAATATCTCTGTGCCAGTCAGAATGTCATTTGGTCTTGCAGCAAGTAATTTATCCCCTTCTGTCTCTATTACTATCCTTGTTTCTCATGTGCTAGTGTCGCCTCTAAATAATTGAAATTAATAGTGGCATTATTAGTGGTTAAGGATACAAATGGAAAAGCTAATCTAGATCACTCAATCAATTTAGGCTCATTTTGGACCTGGAAATTGGTAATACAATCTCAAAAATAGAGTAAGCCTTAACTGATTATCCAAAGCATTTTCACTACAACCATTATTTGTTCTGTTAATTTTTGTAATATGTAGAAAGATGCACAACAGATAACCAAAACCAAACATACTACCATCCAGTTTATTTCAACTCAGCAACTTTCTAAAAGGGTTGGGAGGGTGTAAATCTTTACTACTCCCTCAGAAGCAGCTGGCGAGTTTGAAACTTCTGACCTTGTGACTAGCAGTCCAATGTGTACCCAACAGCACCACCAGGGCTCCTTGGAAAGAAGATAGTAGAGAATAAATAGCAATCCACCCCCGCCAAAAAAATTACGTATCTCAGGAATTGCAGACAAGATAGAAACACTGTAGAGATTAATTACTAGATGAATTACTAAAAAAAATCTCACCACCATTGAGTCAATGTCAATTCAAGCAACCCGTAGAGGACAGGGTAGAACTGCCCCTGTGAATTTCTGAAAGTGTAACTCTTCACAAGAGTGAAAATCCTTGTCTTCCTCCCACAACTGGCTGGTGGTTTTCAAGAGCTGACCTAGCAGCCCAGCACATAACCACTAAGCCACCAGGTAGCTCTCAATGAATGGAAGGCCAGTGGCTTGTTGAGTTGATTGTGAAGCAAAGCTCATAATATTCTTCCTCATTTCCCCACTGGTTTCAATTTCTGAATTGGCAGAGACAGAACATGGTTCCTCTCCTTGCCCTTTGCTTTCTCTAAGAACAATTTTCTATTGCCCAGTCATGGCTGACCAGTCGGGAATTGTCTGCTCTTGATGCAAAGTTAATAAACCAAAATGCCTCTCCTATAGGCATCAGAGTAAAGACTAGGCAAGGCACCTCGAGTTCAACATTTAAGGAAGCACCAACCTCCCAGTGCCAAGGCTACATTTGTGCAGAAGCATCAACCTTCCAGTTCCAAGGTTACATTTGTACAAGCTTCATAGTAAGTGCCTCCTTAATGCCGTGCCCTAAGTGCTTTGCTTGTCTTACTCCAGTCCTGACTCTGCGGCATAGGCATTGTTATTGGTACCCTTGCACTTAAAGAAAAGTTCTTAAAATAATGTAATGAATCTGGATTGTCTATCAATAGTCAGTGAGCTCCTATCCATTATATGAGTTCCAAATATTAGAAATTATACAACATAACTTTTTTTACCCATTTTACTTCTCAAACTCTAAGCTTTAGCATATATCAAGTTCTAACACATTTTTTTATTGACAAGTGATTTCATTGGCATCAAGGAAAAAAGAGAAACTCACACATCTTAGGCAGTGCTAAGAAATATATACAAATACGGGATGAAGAAGGGATTTCCGATTTGTTATAATAGGTATCTTACTTTTTATCTGAAATCATTTGCAAACCAATAGATACTTTAGAAAAGTAAGTTTGGCTTTAGCTATGAAAAAAGATAACTTGAATTAAAAATATATATTTTAAATGCTTTCTCCCACCCACTATCATGATCCCAATTCTACCTTGCAAATCCAGCTAGATCAGGGGATGTACACTGGAACTGAAAACATGGGGAATTTAGGATAGATGTTACCTCAGGACTAGTGATGGGAGTGGTGATACTGGGAGGGTGGAGGGAACTGATTGCAGGGATCTACATATGACTTCCTCCTTGGGGTACAGGCAACAGGGAAGTGGGTGAAAGGACAGACACTTCAGACAGTGTACGATATAGCAAAATAATAACAATTTGCAAATTATTCAGGGTTCATGGGAGAGGGGGAATACGGGGAACTAATATCGGGGTCCTAAGTAGAAGGAAGATGTTTCAAGAATGATGATGGCAACAAATGTGTAAATGTGGCCTGCATACAATTGATATATGTATTGATCATAATAAGAGTTATATGAGTGCCCAATAAAATTATTTATTTATATATGCACATATATTTTTAACCTATGGATCCCAATTTTATTTTAACTACTTTCTTTAGTGAATGATCATCTCAGCTTTCTCCACAAACACACCTAACCCAGACAAAACTCCAAGCACTTTCTTCAGCTTACACTTAAGCTATTTCTTTACAAAGCGATAAGTGAATAAGATGCTGGCACTTGAACTCAAAAAATTGAGTTTTTCTTTCCCGATCCTCCCCTTACAATTCGTCATAAATAATCCCGAGAAGTTAACAAGCTGGGGTGTTTTTTGGTTGTTGGTGTTTTCTTTCTGTTTTAATACTTCCTCCCACACACCTCCCTTTGTCCCCTGAATTTAATTAGCTGGATTGGAATATGCTCCAACAGCATCTGTGACATTTTGGTCTCTGCCAGATTAAAGATATGAATCTAACCCGGGGAACTTGAAGTTCTCTCAATTTACAGAATCCACCCGAAAGATACTCCCTAGTGCAGAGTCCTAGTCAGGAAGAGATGGTGCCAATAAGTGTCAACGTGTCTTTTTTAAACAATCAGATAGCTACACTTTAATTCACACTCTAGAAGATGATGCATTCAAGCTATGATTCTAACTAGTTGCAACCTAAGACAATGCACCTGTCTGAGAAAATTAACAAGAAGGAAGTTGCTCCTAGGGAGTTACTTTGGAGTGGCCCCTTTCCAAACAGTGAATAAAATCAGTACTAGCTAAGATGCTAATCTTCCATGAAGGGAAGGATTTAGTGCTAAGGGTAAAGTTCAAGGACAAGCAGCATCCAAATCTTTAGCAAGTTGATTAATGTGCCACTACAAAACCCAGGTTTACACTCAGCTTGCTGTAGCTCTAATCTCCATGGAAAATGGAATACAGGCCAGGCTGGGGTGGGGGTGAGGGAGTGGGGGAGAGAGTCTGGGTTACTTAGAAAAAAACACACTTGAATGTCAAACCACATCTGTACCATAAATAAGAACCAGCCTCTCCCCAACTCTGTGTACGATATGAGTTTGAAGGATAGTAAAATATATGCATTGTTAAACAGTGGGAAATTTCTCAATTAGGGCTGAGAATAAACTGTACAGAGTGAAAGAACCTTGGAGGAGACCACATTCTAGAGGTTGGGTCCCCAGTTTTCAGATTTGGAGTTCAGTTAAAAAGCAAACATGGGGCTGAGTCCTATTGGTGTAGTGGTTGTGTGCAGGACTGCAGCCCACAGGGTTGGCGGTTCAAATCCAGCAGCAGCTCTCCAGGAGCAGGGCTGGGCCTCCTACTCCCACCTGGGGGCAGTAATGCCAAAAAAAAAACTAAACAGAGAGAAAAGTGGATTTAGAAAAAGGAAAAATAATAGATAAGAACGACATGTGACCTGGAAGCCCAATTCATGAATATAATAATAAATTGACATTTTCAGTTATCTTTAGGACACCCATCCCCCAAATCAGAGTCATCACACAACTGCAGGTGAACACAGGGAAAAGGGAGATCAATAGCAGAGATGGTTCATCAAGGCCAAGGAAAAGTCCTGCCTCATCCTCTTTATGTTTCCTGTCTGTTCACTCAACAGATAAAAATGTGCACCTACAAAATCCTGTCTCTGCCCTCAAAATGTGTTCTAAATCATGTGCTTTATGCATCCTCCACAGTTACCATCCAGTGGAAAGCATCATCCTCCTGTGTCTGGACTAATGAAACAGCCCCCCACCTACAGTTTATTCTTCACTCAGCAGCAAGCTAACCCTTGTGAAAGGTAAGTCAGATCATATTGCATAATTAAAACTCATCGATTCTCCTTCTGTTTTCTTATCCAATGTTCAAATTTCACAGACAGATGAGGCAATTGAAAATATTAGAGCTAGAGGCAAGCACGCCTTAGGCCTCAAAGTGATATCCTTGCTCTTCAATGTTTGAAAGAGGTGTCATACAGGGCTGAGCCCCGGTGGTGTAAGTAGTTGAGGGCAGGACTGTGGCCCTCGGGCTTGGTGGTTCAAATCCAGCAGCGGCTCTCAGGAGCAGCACTACCAGAGGGTAGTGATGCCCCCCCCCAAAAAAAGAGGTACCATACAGTTGACTTACCCAACACAATGTGTCCTTTGATCTATTGTCCTGTTTCCATGAGCATTGATTGGAGATCCAAGAAAGATGAAATCGGGACAGCTTCAATCTTTTCTCTTTTTATCTGATCCAGTTGTAAGGATTTGGACTTTCTTCGCATGGAGGTGGAAGTCATGCCAAAGGCTGCAGTCTCTGATCTTCATCAACAGCTGCTTCAAGTCCTCCTCACTTTCAACAAGCAAGGTTGTATCATCTGCATATCAAAGTCTGTTAATAAGCCCTCTGCCAATCCGAGGCCACGTTCGTCTTCATATAGTCCATTTTTTCCGTTTAGTTGCTCAGCATACAAACTGAAAAAGTGTGGTGAGAGGATATAACGCTGATGCACACCTTTCTTGATTTTTAAAACAGGCCGCAGTCTTTTGTTCTGTTTGAATGACTGCTTCTTTACAGGTTCCACAACAGCACAGTGAAGGGTCCTGGAATTTTCATTCTTTTTTTTTTCTTTGTGTGTGTGGGCATCACTGCCTCTGGTGTTCGTGGGCGCTACCCAGTACTGCTCCTAAGAGCCGCTGCTGGATTTGAACCGCCAAGCCCGTGGGCCGCAGTCCCGCACTCAACCACTTACGCCACCGGGGCTCAGCCCGAATTTTCATTCTTTATAATGCTATCCATACTTTGCTGTTATCTGTATAATAGGTTGCTTTTACATAGTAAACTAAATACACATAAATATTTTTCTGGTATTCTCAGCTTGCAGCCAAGATCCATCTGACGGTAGTAATTATATCCCTCTTGCCATGTCCTCCTCTGAATCTGGCTTAACTGAGAGGATACCCACAGATACATATATATATTTGACAAAAGGTATTTATATATATAAATGTTTTCAACTCTATCCATGAATGCAGTGGAATCTACAGAGTAAAAGTTATTAAAACTTATTATGAAAACTTGATTTTAAAAAAAAACCTTCTTAAACATAATCAAACCTCTTGAGAGAATGAGTCACTGGACCTGGGAGATCAAGACCATTGCCTTGAAGGTCACCTGGCAAGGTAAATTGGCATAACATAGTTCGCAAAGACAAAATTGTAAAGGTAAAACTGAGGCACAAAGAGACTGACAGGGAAAATTAATGGGACAAGGGAGAACAAAAACAGAAATAACTTTGTTAGTGGGGAGCTCCTGGACACAGTTCCAGGAAGTTATGCTCGGAAGCAGGGGCCCCTGGTTTTTAAAGGTGTGGTGGTATGTGTGGCAATTACCACATGGGGTTTGGACACTCAGAGAATTGCTTGTGGACTCTGTGATTTTCTTTGAGCCCAGAGCACATGGTCTCACCAGTTATCTTATCTGTTACCGTCTTCAGGGACGTGCAGGGAAGCAGGGGCCTGACATGCTCCAGCCCAGGCCAAACATTCCAGACTTTTTAGTGATAAAGTGACCATGAGTGCTGATCTGATTACTTCCTGCTGGTATGAGCAAAGGGTTGGGGAGGTGGGGGTGGGCTATGGGCTAGAATGGTTTGGACCAGTATTGACAGGTAGAGGGCTGTAAGGCTGTAACCAGAGTTGGCTAGCAGTTAGATTGGAGATATCTTTCATTCAGTTTCATTCAGTCTTGGAGGAACTTACAAGGACAGGGGGCTAAAAGTAAGAAGCAAGCAAATTATTCCCAGGAGTCCTACCAGGGGCATGACCCAGGACGTAATAGGGTTGTGGAACCAGGAAGGTGGTTGCTGCGTTGCCCCTATGGTGACTTTTGATTTCTTCGGCCATGGATTTGAACACCTTAACATTTTGCTTAACCACTCCTAGCTCATTAATATAAAAACATGCATGTGCCTTGCTTGTCAGGTGTCAACAGATCTAATGCACAATGGTTTTGAAGGGTTGCCTGTGCCAGGGATATAAGCTGTCTCTGTAAGGAGATGAGAGACCCGAGGTGGGGTTCTTGACTAGCTGGAGTTGTTTGTCAAAGTTTTATGTTTGGAGGATGCTGTGCTCTAATGCTCTACTAGAAATCTTTGCCGCTGCCAGGGAGGAGGCAAAACTAAGATTTGCTAGGACAGGTAAGAATACAGTTATGCTTTACTTTACTAGCCCTGATTTATTATCATGGTAGCAGCATTCTTGAGTTGTCGCTGCAGGGAAGCTAGAGAGAACAGAATGAATTAGGAACGCTGCTCTTTTTGACCTTTCGGTGGGGAGCAACTATGCTAATTCATACTGACCCTATAAGATGAACTGAGGAACTACATACAGTAACTGGAAAACAAGGTCCTTCTGTGGAAAAAATGGCACCTTTAATTATTTTCTCAGTTGAATTTGGTGGTTGGAGGTCTTTTATGACATGGCATCTATTTAGCGTAAACCCTGAGTGGTGGGGGTGAGACACGGGCTTGAATAGATAATAGCAGAACAAGATAATGGTGCCTTTGAAGAAAGAGAAGTTAAGGAGTAGGAAATAACTGGGTGTATGGGGAAAACAGCTTCATCAATGAGGCACAGGACCTGGACCAAGCGACAAGTGCCATTT
Source organism: Nesogale talazaci (assembly GCA_004026705.1). Classification (NCBI taxonomy): domain Eukaryota; kingdom Metazoa; phylum Chordata; class Mammalia; order Afrosoricida; family Tenrecidae; genus Nesogale; species Nesogale talazaci. The sequence continues at coordinate 18,801 of PVJH01025347.1, forward strand.
GGTTTTTTTCACTGGTAACAAAGAGTTTTTTTACTGGTAACCTAGGTCAGGTGAAAGAAAGGGATGAAGCAGAGGTGGTGTGAGATCAGAAGTAATTTGTAAGGAGACCTTTAACTTATTTAAAATGATTTCTTCCTAACAGAGGGACCAGGTAGGAAGGGACTTCTGTTCCAAATGTAAAGGTGAAACTGAAGCACAAGACAGAGGTAACTGACAGGACAAGGGAGAGTGGAGACAAAAATAGCTTTATTAGTAGGGAGCTCCCAGACAAGGGTCCATGACCTAGGCCAACAGGGCAGGGAAGTTATACTCAGCAGTCAGGGGTGCTGGTTTTCAAAGGGGCTTTGGAATGTGTAGCAATTACCATGTGGGATATGGACACTCTGAGAATTGTTTGTCAACTCTTTGTGGCTTTCTTTAAACCCAGAGCATCTGGTTTCACCGGTTCTGTTATTTGGCACCATCTGTGGTTGAGCTTCACGGAAGTGCAGGAAATACTTCAGCCCAGCCCAAATAAACATTCTATATCCTATTTGATGAGTAGCAACTGGGGTCTTAAAAGCTTGTAAGTAGCCATCTCTGGTACAACTATTGATCACTCCCCATCTTGAGGAAAGAAAAACAATAAAGATTAGAAAATCTGGGGAAATAATCAGCCCAATGAATTAATAGAGCATACAAACATCATCTCCATATTTCTAAGACAAGAAGAACTAAATGACTAAATGATGCCCAGCTATTACTATCAACTGCTCTAAAAAGGATCACATTAGAAGGTCCTGGATAGAGTGGGAGGAGAATATGAAAAAACTCAAAATAATAGAAGAGACCAGGTTTACTTATCAGCTAGAAACTGGTAAAAAAAAAAAACCCAAACTAAAATCTAAGTAACCTTTCAGGTCTGGAATAGAATTCACCTCTGTCTTGGAATAATCCACCATGAGAGAGTAAAACAAAATAGCATTGACCCCAATGGCAGGGTTAGGAAAGAAGAAAGAATGGAAACAAGAAGAAGAAGTGGTGGGTCCATTGAGGGGATAGCAATGCATGAGTTAAAACAGAAGGTGAATGAATTGTTGAATTTAAAACTGATGGTGGTCTGGGTAACCCTTCACCTCACTCACATTAAAAATTAAAACACACACACAACTCTGCATTACAGTATGGGGTCAAAGAGTGGGTGGGGTATGAAGTGGGCAGGGCATGGAGACACAGGCAACTTTAATGTCAGATAAAAACAATAGTGCATGTCCAGAAACCCAGATGGACATGTTGAGCAGTAGCTGCATATTTGAGTCTATAGTTCTGGGAGAAGTACAGGTGGAGTGTGTGCATTCAACAGTACTAAGAAAGTAGGCAAAAGATCCCTTGAGGGTAAGTATAAAGAAGAACAGAGGATGAACTCCTAGGGGGATGAATATTTCACATTCAGGAAGAAGAGAAATTATCAGAGAAGGAAGCAGAGGAAGGGGTAGTAGTTGAAAGATGATGGAAATGTTATCATGTATTTGATGCAGTGAAAACAATCCTGTGCAGAGAGAAAACTAATGTTACTGAGGATCAAAGATGGACTGTATCCAGTGCATAGTGGGAAGATTGCTCTCAGAGAGAAGCGCAAGCAGTCCATGAATTGTAGCACAAGGCAAGGCAGGATTTAGAGGAAAGATGATGCCAGAAGAGAGAGATTTGGGGGGAGGCGCTCCGGAAATTCTTTCCTAGTTGCTTCTATTTTTTCAACAAAATAATGAACATATCAGTAGGACAGGAAAATCATCGAGATCCATTGATCAGATTAACACATTGGGAAATGTTTGGAATTCTCTGGGTTTCCTGGAGAGCACTTTTTGAAATGACACGGTGGCTGAGAGTGGGGACTAAGATCTGGAGAAGTTAAGGCCATGCATGTGACTGGCCAGGGTAATGAATGAATGGTCTTTCCTGTGTAAAAACAATAGCACTGCTGCAAGTGCTTCCTACATGCCAGATAATTTGTGCAAGGCTTCCCTTAATCCTCATATTAGTCCAATATCGACTCCAAGAATTGGAAACGATTATTCCATTGTTTCATCTGCATCACAGATAAAAAAGAATAAGTTCCACAAAAGTGTGTTAGCTAGCGACAGGTAGCACAGCAATATGAATGCAGGATTTGAACCTGAGTGTTCTAACGCCAAACCTGAATGCTTTCCCTTGGCCTGCCTCCCTTTCTCTCACCTGAAAATTTTAGTCCATGGCTACCAGTTACAAGTGAATTTGGGCAGAGAAGGTTCTATCTCAGCTTTGTTTGAACCTAAGGTTACATGCCTCAACCTCTTGATAGAATCTTTTTTGGTGTGTGTGTGTGTGTGTGTGTGTGTGTGTGTGTGTGTGTTTAGCTTCATCTTTAAGCACTGTTTAAATCAAGATAAAGAAACAAGTCTAGCAGTCAAAGGCTGAGTTTGCATGTTTGGGTGGTGAGGGGTGTGTGGCCTTATTGACCTGCCTCCCCAACAACTTTTGCATAGAGAGCAAGAGATCTTTGTTCAGTTCTATGGATCAAAGTGTGCATGCGCGCACACACACACACACACACACAACTGCTACCCCCCCCCCAAGACAGACACACACAATGTATTCACATTTATAATGCAATCTAATGCTGTGTTAATGAATCCACACCAGTGTGGGTGTGTGCTACATTTAAATTTCTGCTCTTTAAATACCCACGTGTGGTATTTCTTTATAGGAGCAGTAGGAAACTAAGACAGTCAATACTCCCTGGAAAGTAAGGTTCCTACACACAGCTCACCCACACTTTTCAAACTAAAGACAGAAATCATCCATATTTGTTTTGGATGGCTGCCATTTTAAAGCAAAACAAACTTTCTCATTTCAGTTTCTGTAGAGCAGAAATCCAAGCACAGAGAGCTCAACTGGGGTCTCAGCTTTGGGTCTAATAAGGCCCAGCTCCAGATATTATCAAGTCTGTGCTCTTTCTGTAGGCTCTAAGGGAGCATTCACTTCCAAACTCATTCCAACTGTTGGCAGAATTCTGCTCCTAAATGTTGTAACACTCAGGTCCCAGCAACTTATTAAATCTTTCCTACACTTGAAATCTCTCTGATTTCCTCTTCAGCCCTCAGCTTGGAGAAAGCTCTGCTTTTAAGGACTGATGTAATTACATTAGACCCACCAGAAAATCTTCATTTTAAGGTCCATTGATTAGTAACCTTAACTACATCTGCAAAGTCCCCTTTGCCATGTTACAACCACAGGAGTGACACTGGAAGGTGAGGCATTTTGTTCTTATATAGATCTCTCTCTCTCTCTCTCTCTCTTTCTCTTTCTCTGTGTGTCTCTCTCTCTCTCTCTCTCTCTCTCTCACACACACACACACACACACACACGCACACACACACACACACGCACACACACATCGAGTCAAGACTGATTCACAGCAACCCCTGTGGATTTCTGAGTCTGTAGCTGTGTACAGAAGTAGAATTTTTCAGCCTCAGAAATCCAAAGGGGCAGTTCTAGTCTGTCCTGTAAGGTGACTTTGAGTCGGAATTCTGCGGACAGTGGGTTGTTTTTGTTATTGTTATTGATTAGGGAAAAAATGACTTATTGAAAGATATCTATTTAATTGAGGAAAAAATATTTTATATGACTTTGGAAGATCTTGCCTATTATAGGAGAACTTACCAGCAATTTCTAGCACTTTCTCAGCTAGCTGAAAGATTTGAACCTACCAGAGGTCCTTGGAAGAGAGACCTGGTGAGCTGATTCTGAAAAATCAGAGTCATGAAAGGCCTACGGGCAGGTGAATCAGCACACGTGGCGTGGCCTTGAGTTGAAATCCACTTCCGGGCAGCAAAGCACAACTTTCTAGTTTGGACAGGGCTGAGTTAGATATTAAGTCAGGATAAGCACAACTTGGCCGAGAGGCTGTTCATTAATGAACAAGCCTCATATTCAAGCTAAGCTACTTAGCTCCAGCTAGCACATTCCAATAAGAAAATGTAGCGAACGGAAAAATACTTCCTTCTAATTAATTCGGTGAGAAGAGACACTGAGTTTTCCAGTCCTAGACAACCAGCTGCTTTGTGTCTGCCCTCCTCCAAGAAAGAATAGAGGGGGAGATCTCTGAGGCAGGAGTAAAAAGTGAGAGAGTTAGGAGAGGACCAGGTTGATTTTACCTAAAAGAAGTCACTTTTCCCAGAGTAAGTCAGCTCAAGGAGTTTCAATGTGCAGGTGCGTGATAGCCAACAACTAGGTTGGGAAGGTCACCAGATTTGTCCCCATCTACTAAGTTTCTTTACATGACTCTGTTTCAGGAACCACTTAAAATACACCCAGATTAAACCCCACTCCACACCCTAGGCTCCAATGGTCTTTGGATAAGGGCAATAAACATAAGAGAATCCAGGAAAGGAGTTTGCCCACATGGCTCCAGAGATTCACTCTAAGAAGGAACTAGCTGGTTTAAGAAAATACCTTGATAAGCTAGGTGAGCCTTGGGACCAGGGCTGGCAGGAGGTAACAAAGTAGCAGCTAAACTTCTCTACTTATAAATTGAAACGAATGCTGGAGTGAAACAAGTGAAAAAGGGAAATTTTGGGCAACACTGGGAATCTCAAGTATGGGAGACTGAAGAAATGGCATGAGGGACTTTTAAGAACAGAGCTGTCTAATAGTCATTTTAACCCACTGTCTAGTGCGGCTCTGTAGCTCCTACCAAAAATGAAAAAGTTCTACAGCATGCTGCTGTGAGAGGAGCTGTAGGAGGAAATCAAAGAGAAGGAGCGGGGTTCGGTGATTAGGTCCACGTGGGGTGAAGAACTGTCCAAAGTTAGGAATCCAAAGCACAGATGACTAGGAAAATCATCCATCGGCACAGAAGGCTGGCATAAACCTGAGGCGGATGCTGTACCTTTCCGGAGATAGGGTTTGAGTCATTATTAGCAGATAGTCAGGGCAGGGTGACCCCAGTTGCATCTGATTTACATAAAGATTAGATCAGCCACTGGCTGATTCAGCATCCCACTTATTTTGCTGCGTTTCCTGTCTTGGTTTAAAATCAGAGTTTTCACAAAACCCGGGTTTACTTTTCTTTTTTTTTCCACTCTTGAACCAAGTTGCCAATTTCATATCTATATTCTTTGCGATTGGCCTCCTGTTTAGTATAGGGCTGGGTGAGGTGTGACACCACATATGGGCAGCAGGGTCTGGGAAGACCCTGTGCCAGCATGATGAAGGTGGTTGGGAACAGCTTTATGCTATGGTTACAAGGTCAAACTACTTTGGCCCAAGAGTTCAATTACTGAATTCTCATCTCTCGTGGACCTGTTGCTTCAGGTGCATGAAGGGCTGAAGGTGTGCCAACAATAGAGGAAAAGGTTTGCTAATTTGTCAGGACCCCAGCCTAGATGCACTGCTCAGAAGGCCTGGGAGCATGATTCAGGCCCAACAATTCTGCTACACTACTTACTTGTGAGGCCAATTCATGCAGAACCACAAAGTAATCCTACAGCCAGACTGCATCCCTTTGAAGTCCTGGGCAGAGCTCTTCCTAGTTCATAAAGGGTAGGCTACACCTACTGCTCGGTGTGTATGCTTGGAGCTTAGAATCCCTTATACCAGAGGTCCAGACAAATTCTTGAAACTAGTTAATACTGTTTCACCTACCCCTACACCCACACCCTCCCCCCCACTTGCTTAAGTAGACTCCCATTCACAGTGGCATCATGCCCTATCAGAGTAAAGTGATCCTCCAAGGAGACTCAGAGTGGATTCACATCTCCAAACTTTTGCTTGGGAGTCAAGTGTACTAACAAGCCTTTCTCTACCCAAAATGCTCTCTCCTCTGATAAGTCATCTTCTTCTGTTGCCATCACGCTCTATATGGCTAATCCCTCTTCCTTACATCACAAGACTCTCCCCCCTGGGCTCTTTCATTGTTCTGTCTTACTAAAATGTGGGCTCACTGGAAGACCTGCCTATCTATCTGTGATGGGTAGGTTTGTTATGCCAACGTGGCCACAGAAGATTGGTGGGTCTGTTGCGACGGCACGGCCAATGAACACACGGGATGAATTGAAGGGCAGAGATAGGAAGGGCTGGGCGAGTCCCCGCCCTCTCTCTTGCTTCCGGATCTTCGGACCAGAGAGCTGCCTTGTTTGTCCTGTGCCTCGACCTCCAAGCAGCACTACCCGTGGGACACCTGATCGTGGACTGTGGAGCTGTGAGTTGAGGTTCCTCCAAGCCCTACTTCTCCACGCTCCTGGGATATACGTCTCTTGAGCTGGGGACTGTTGGACTCTGTCATCTGGCTGACTGTTGGCGACCTGCTCTGCTGTTTGCTGCCTATCACCAAATAGCCTGGATTCCTCTACAGAGGACTACTCAGCAGCCCTCAAGACTCGAAGGACTGCCAGTCTTCTAGCAATCTCACGCAAGTGAGTTGCACCGAGCAATCTGTATTATTTTATAGGTAATTAAGTTTCTTTCTTATCTTATATCCTTTCTCTATATATAAATATATAAAAAGAATTATTAGTGTCCTGATTTTTATTTCTCTAAGAGAACCCTGCCTGATACACTATCCTTCAGCCTCAGTGAAAGAGGATATTTACATTCTTCACACACATAGGACTACTTGGGAAATGAATTTATGGGTTTATACCCTAGACCCACTTACCACACCCAAACTCTTATCCTTCATTTTGTCTGTAGAAAACTCACTATCCTTTTTGGGGCCGTTTTTATTGTTCTTCACTTAGCTACTGGCTCCACAGTCATGGCAACACAGTCATGTTCTCTTCCCCAAATCCTTGGGAAAATGTGAATGACTGCTGCTCTCCCTCACCAGTCAGTCACACGGTTTCCTCTTTTGTGTCTGTTCACTACCCAGAACTGTTTTAATCCTACAAACTTAAAGTCTTCTAGGACCCCACCAAAACGTATCAGTCGGTTTTCCAGTTCTTTCTTTTAAGAAAAACTAACAAAAATAACAATTCCTTATTTGATCCCTCATTTGACCCATTTTAAAGCTGTTTCAATTTTTTTTTAAGTGAATGAGGAACTACATGTGGATTAAGTCTTGGTGATTCCCCTCTGACGATGGACCAGGAATGTGAATAGCATTGTTGAAATGTAGAATGTACTGGAAAGTAGATTGTTGCAGGTGTAGTTAGGTGACAATTTAGCATGCTAACATGTGATCTCCCTTTAGATTTTTATCCAGTTTTTCATATTTTCTGCTTTCTGTTCAATGGAGGTCTTTATCTGTTGTGTTTTATTATACTAGTTCGTTTTTTATTTGGTGAGTTGGTTTTTAATGAAATCTAGAAGAGGTACATCTATAGAGACAGTCACTGGATTAATGGTTCTTTGGGGGCCTGGCGGGGGAGGTTGTGGGCGATGGGGAGCTAATAATGATGAGAATGATGAAGATGCTTTAAAACTGATTGTGCCCATTGATGTGAATGAACTGTTGAGTTATTTTATATGCAAATTATATGCCAATAAAAGTGATGGGAGGAAAAACTATTTGACCTTATTTATAGAATTCCTCCATGGGTCACTCTCTTTTTTCCAACCTATCTCTCATACATATGTGCTAAAGTTAAATTATCATTGCCTCATTATCATTTATTGAACCATTCAGGCATTGTAGTCTGAATATTTATCTATAAAGGGAACAGTGTTCTATATAAAAGAAACATTACTAAAATAATATTCCTACCAATGTTAACTTTATCCAACTAATCTTAAAATTTTTTTCCACTGGGCTTTGGCTAATGTTTAATGATGCTATTAGTCTGAACAAAAACACATCAGATACTGACAGGTAAGCTGTCCTTGAATTTGGACAGAATCATAGATGACTTCCCAATAGGATTTTGAGCAATATTGGAGCAGTAGAACGTAGAGGTTCCTTTCCAGGAATAATTTAAAATTTTATTATCCAGTGTTTATTAGAAAATGTTTCTCCTCTCAGCACTATGCTGATGCTTTGTCTTTTTAAAGAACCATCAGACTCTCTTCGGGGAATTATATGCATTTCAAAAGCTCTCCATCTGTCTTCTATCACCATTCCCCTTTTATCATAATATGGGAATCTATATTAATATCAAACTATAAAAAGTCACTTACATCTAATTCCTTGACAAAATCTGCTAACACTATATAACCTTTCAATCAAATCCATGCAGGAAGCCTTGGCCACAACAGATCAGTCTAGTCTTAGTCTCCCATGGCAGGCAACATTTTGCTTCCTCTTCCTTCTCCACTTTAAGCCATGAGTCTTCTCTAGCTTTCAGGCCCAGAATCTAAGAAGACAATTGTTGACATTTGTATCCTGCAATTGCGAGGGAAATTGCTGGAAAATCGTGGAAAGGTTGTAGGCATGTAGCTCAAAAAGAGATGAGTCCAGAATAGGATCAACAGTAAAACACAAAAATCTCAGTGAGCAGCAGATTCACTCCAGTTACAAGCCAGGGTTCGAGGCCACAGGAAGAGCCCATTCAGAAAACTGGGGTAAACAGAGTAAGAAGATGCTGGGAGAGAGGCTCATTAAGGCATATGATTCTTGAGGCAAAAGGAAAAAGGAAGGTTGGACCCTGAATCAAGAAACATGACTGGCATGATCAAAGCACAAAGCAGGCTTCATAAGTCTGGCTAGCATGCAGGGCTGAGTTTCCCACTACCTAGGATGCCAACGACGAGGCATATGGCGCACACACACACACACACACACACACACACACACACACACACAAAGAACTGGGAAGGATTAGTCTCCTTTTTTATGAAGGATGGCTTAAAACAGCCTGACATTTCAGCCTGAAGGCTTCATTGCAGTAAAATTTTTTTTTTCCAAATCAGACTACACTGTGGAACAGAAACTCTTCACCTGCCAGGGACTCCTGAAAAGAGACAAGGGAAAGTGCAGGTAACTGAGCAGTCACAGGAACCGCTTTGGTGGTATGGTTGGAAGAAGGGCCAATCATACTTTATTCATTCATCAATTATTTATTAAAAACTCCATCTGTGATAAAGCAGAGCTAGCTGCTGAGAAAACAAAGATAAATTTACCCTTCTCACTTCTAAAGGAGGTTCTGAGGCTTAGGCTTTGTTGTATTGACCAGGAGAATGGATGGAAGATGTCTTTGAAAGAAGTCAAGCTATGGCCCGTTAACCTTCCTATAGACCCAAACTGAATTTGTTCATGCATTTCTTACTCATTCCATGACAGAAATTTCTTCCCTGGCTTTTTAATATTGATGTGGGTCTTTTCCTTCTTATGCATTATTTGTATGTTTGTCTTTATGTTATTATGATTTTATCCTTACCATCTTAGGGCGATTTTGTTTTTTACTGTTTTCTGTTGGGTTTCCCAGCTGTGAAGCACAGGAGGAGTGAATGCATAATGATCATAACTGAGACAAGAGGATATAGTAGGTGGGGAGGTGGGTGATATATAGGGAATGGAGATTTGGAAAGTTAACAATAAAGGTGGGGAGGGGGAACCAGAACTGATTGTGATTTTCCAACTCATTTTAAAGGTGTTTTAACCATGGAGGAAAAGGCACTAAAATTGATGTGGTAATAATTGTACAATTCTCCTTTGATAGGATTGAACTATTGGGGAAGAGGAATGTAAAAAGTGAAAAAAAAAAAAAAGGAACTTAGATTATTGTGGGATGAAGACAGGACTTTTCCACACTTATTATACTCCAAAATATTAACCAAACTATTTACCAGCATTTGATGTGGAAGTTAAGTTAGCTGTTCTCCCTGTGGTTCTCAGTTATCTGAGGCCTTTGTGTGTCTCACAACAGAGCTGACTCCCCTGCTGTTAGGATGATGGTTCCCTTCCCTTGAAGCCTGTGGGCGAGTCACATTCTGTTGTTAATGATCTCTAGTGTAACCTGTTTAACCACTTCCAGGAGTCTGGGGTCTGGTCTTGTCACATGGGGTCCTGGTAGCTCCCTTTCCTATCACATGTGCATATGCAACCTCTTCCTGTGACGTATGTCCTTGCCTGTAATTGGTGGCCTGGCCTGGCTCCAGAGGGTATAGAAGGATGGGACATAGGATAGAGGCTCTCTCCTGCCCCTCAGCACCAATACTCCCAGGCCCCTCTCCCTCATCATGTAATCCCTTCCCCCACTCTCTCTCCACGTGGACCGTCAAGCAGGGTTGAGGCAAGCATGCTACCATGATGTGGCATATGCCTGACTCTTATTGTTTCTCTCTCTCATGCTCTCTATATCTTTACTATAATAAATAATAATTATTATCACTGTACAACTGCCTATTGAACCCATGATGTATGTGTCAGAAGCTGGCCTCTTCTGATAGACTCTTCTGGTGACCTATTGATAAGAAATGGAGATAGAGATGGGATGCAAAATAGAGCGCAGAGATCTGGAATAAAGATTCCCTCCTATTTCCTCTTCCCATTGGATGGGGGTGGGGGGATCAGGGGAGGAAGTAGAAAGAGAGAACAAGTGAAGAATTTAGCGTGATATCTGATGAGACATTGGGAGACGAAGCTCTATGAAGAATCCAGGAAGCTTTGGTTAGGTGTGTGTTGCATTCTAATTTCTGGCCAGCATCTCTTGGAGACTTTGTGACACAACTGGAGATGTATTTTACTTTTCATTGTCACAAAAAGAGCCCAACTTTTGGAAGATTACAAATTAAAGGTATAGTCCTTGGTCTCTAGCTGTTCAGTCAACTCTGGCAAGCAGGTATTTAACAAAAAAATCACACAGACAGACATTCCAAGTGTGGTGACAGACATCTCTATAGGGCCCGAGGGTGACAAATAAGGGAGGAAGATCACTTAGTTTACCTCTAGGATAACCAGGCATTCTCTCAGAAGCACTCTCGGGAGATATAAAAATTGATTTTTAATTTCGTCTTTAATCTATTCTTTCATTTTTGTTTTGAAGCCACCCAGCTGCAAAGCAATGACAAAGAGCAACCTCATCTTTGGAACAGAAGGAGAAAATCCAAATCCCCTCCTCAAACAGATGGAGCCTCCGCCACCTTTCAGCCTCACCTGAGTGTCAGGCAGCAGGCAGTCCACCTGGCTCCGTGAGGACCTAGATCCTCTGTGTGACTGACAACTCCCTCTGTGCAGGGCATGTCTTCTTTCCTCATCCACTATCACCTAACACATGGAAATGCGCATGGCATGAGGGCTAGTGTTAACACAGGAGAACTCTGTCCTACAGCATGGAGCACGGAAGTGGGGGTGGGTGGGAAGGAATGCTCAATGAAGCCTGAAATTACATAAGTGAAGCACAAAGTCGGGCCCAGCACATCTGCAATATTATAGCTGAGGTTTGCGCTGAGTTTGCTACCCTCAGGCAATGAGAGGACCTAAAGTTCCCCAGCAAGGCGGAAGCAATCGTTTTGCTGGTGGGTGCCACCCAAGTGACTCACTCCCAAACCTGTTTAATATGGAACAGAATTAGGAGACTGGATATAGCCGGAGGGGGATCAGCTGCTAACCAGCTCAGATTATAACTGCCATGCCTCAAACGCAGCCACTTCAAGCGTCTCTGCACATGGGCCACGAAGCACTGAGAGCAAACCAAGGGCTAGTTTTGGCGTCAAAAGAACAGGATCCTGCTTCCCACCTGGTAGCAGTTCCCTCTGCAACCTGGGTAAGCCTGTCTGAAAACCAAGGCTGCCTTCTGTTCCCAACAATGGGAATGGCCTCTCTGCCTCTGGTAGTTTTGAGACTCCAATGAGAAATATTATGAGAATGAAGTGAGTTGATGCATATGGCAGAGCACTGTACACAGGGAAACCTCTGAGAGCTGGAGTTCCACAGGCCTGCCTTATTTTTCCAGGTCTCATAAGTTTCCCACTGTCGACTGGGTGCAGGCTTACCATGGCTCTCTATTAGTGAGAAAGATTTCAGTCTTCCGTTTCTGACAGGCTTCTGCCTGACAAAGGTTCCAGCTTTCACAGGGATCACTGTACTGGCTCTCACCATTATATAACAGTATCATAAATAAATTCCCTTTTACATTGTCACTGGTGCTGGAGGGAATTTCTTTAAATGGCAGGAATGAGAAAATTAAAAAACAAGAATATTGCTTCTCGTACTTTAATATCAACAGCACGAAGAGCAGCATTGTAGAAGGTTATTGCAGACTTTTGTCTTCCCAGCCACTAAGTTGGAACCTTTCCAAGGAGAAGATTAGACCGACCACCCCCTTCCCCCACCACACACACACTTCAGCCATTGTCCAGCCTATCAATTACACCATCTCTGCTATTTCCCAGTAAGAACTGTAAAGAGACCCCTCTTGTAGAAATGTATGAGACTCTTTCTCCTATCTGGAACTGCCTGGGCAAGAAAATAAGCAGACGCCTAGTTCATTTCTTGTTTCTCTCTTTACTATTATTATTATTTTCTCTCTTTCTCTTCTCCCTGTGGAATCAGGATGAGTGAGCCTTTTGTCTCCAGTACCAACTGTAAAGGGATGCCAAAAAACCCCACAATCCAGATAAATATTTTAACATACTATCTTTTAAAACCAAAAATCAATGCAAAAGAACCCTACTTATAAAACATTAAAATTCTTTAAAAATGAAGATCAGTAACAGTGCCATGCTGAGACTTATTGACGTTAGAGGCAAAGGAAAGAGTCTTCATAGGAATCCTGCTTTTAGAAAGCTTGTACTTGTCCATGGATATTGGCAGCAATTTGGATTTATCACTGGAGTAGTAATGGCACTGCAGAGGCTTCTCACCTCCAGCTTCATGGAGGGGTAGAGATAGCACCACTATGGCACCAGGCTTCTCCTCACTAGCACTCTCCATTCTCCTGTTGGGTTCAGTAATCCACTGCAGTGACCACACACAACTCACAAACAATACT
>PVJH01025348.1:0-31676 GCA_004026705.1 Nesogale talazaci
GAGGAGGAGGAGGAGGAGGAAGAGAAGGAAGAGGAGAAGGAGGAGGAGGAGGGCTGGTTCTCCAAGCGAAAAGGGTGAGCAGAAGAGCAGCATGCTGATGGAAGGATGGGCCTAGTCTGGGATGACTGGGCAAAGTGGACATGAGGGCAGCCCGAGAGTAATCCACAGCCTCCCAGAGGAGGGGGGGGGGCTGTCCTGCAGGCCGCGGTGAGCCAGTGGCACGCGATGTGTGCCAGCAAAGGGAACTGTGGGGCGCCACTAACGAGGACGAGGCCGAAGATCACCACTCGGGCGAGAGGCCATGGAAGGGTAAGCGGGGACTCTGGGGGGGCGGTTCCAGCCTCCCACGGGGGAGACGCAGGCTTGATTCCGAGCTGATCCACGGCATGGGCAGCTCGCACCGTCCATCTGTGGGGATGGGGGGGGGGTGTCCAGATTCCAATCAGGTTTCAGGAGGCCTCCAGAGTGGGGAAGAGCAGGACAAAAGGCGAAAGGATTCATTTCCTAAAGAGCCACAAGGGAAAACTCGGGGGCTCTTCACAGCTGGAGGCCATGGAGCAGTGGGACACGAACTGGACAGGAGCTCACAACAAACAAAGCAGCAAGACTGATGGAAGGCATGGACAAGACCGGGGCATTATTTGAAGAGTCATGAAAGGGAAGTGGGTCGCGGACTTGTAAGGCAGGGTTGTGAAGGAAGGAGGGAAGGAGAACGGCTGAGACACTTGAACCTTTTGGGAGCCACGACCAGGTGGCGCACAAGCATGAGAGGAAGGAGAGCCCGACAGGAAGGAAATGCCCATCGGGGCTTCTGGCTGGAACATGCTGGGTTCAAGCTCTCTGGGGAACACTGGTAATGCCAGCTAGAACCTAGGGCTCTGGGAAAGGACTCATCTGGAAGTAAGGTTAGTCACAATCCCGTATTTGCCAACCCATGCAACCAGATGAACTGCTCCGTGGTGTTTCAAAAGCGGTGATTCTTCAGCTCAGCGAGGGTCTGCACCCCTGCCTTACTTCCTCTTGTGCTCCCCGGGTCCCAATTCCCTAGAGCAGCTAAATCCTGAAGTGGTAACATTCCCTAAGCCAAGCATTAGATTAGTCAAACGTGGAGTCAATGGAAACCGAAACAGGAAGAAAGCACCATAAAGTATAGAAATTAAGTGAAGATACTGAAAAGACTAAAAGGAATAGCCAGAAAGATTGATTTTGGAAGAGATAAGTCAGAAGTTTTTTTTAAAAAATGGTTTTTTTAAGATGGAAGAATGTTGTCAATAGGATGAGGATCGAAACAGACACTTAGATTTGCCCTGACCGGTTTGGTCCTGAGGTCCCGACTTGCTGCCTTTCAGAAAAGCCAGGCTTCTGAGAAAACTCTGTCCTGAGAGAAGCCACTCCAGGGACTCCAACAACACAACTGTAGCCAGAGGCACACGGACAGTGACATTTCACGAGAAGTCACCAAACACTACCTCAGTGCTGATGGTTCCTCATGCCTCAAAAAGAAAGAAGCCCGAACTCTAGATTAAAGATGCCAGCTACGGAAGTCTTCACTCCCAGAAGAGAGGCTGAAGGAATTTTCAGAACACAGTTAATCCGAGACTGAGGGTCAAAGATAAACAGCAAAGTGACAAAATCTAAATGGGACGAGATGTTTTTTACCTCATGCTCCTTGATGAGACCCTTGGTTCTTCCTCTGCGGATTAGTTTCTTTTCTCTATTTAATTGTTTATCAAGCTTGGAAATATTCTCAGTGATTTTTCCCTTTTCAATGTCTATTTTCAGCTGTTGAATATATAAAGATAGCTCCTGATGAATGGACTGCAAAAAACAAAAGGCAACACACATTAGCCATGGAACAGAATACACTGGATAGTTCTTACTAAAACGCAATAAAACATTTATAGTAACAGAAAATAAACAGAGCAAAAATGATATTCTGATTCATATTTAGATCTTTGGGGAGGATGTTTCAAAACATTCTGAATCCATAAACATTTTTTTCCTCTAACAACTAAAATTTGAATTTTTCTATAAAAGGCAATGTTAAGAGAATAAAATAGGAGAAATTATTAGCAAAACACATATCTATTAAAGAACTCATATATAAAATACGCCAAGGAGTCTTAAAATGCAGCATTAACACACTAAAGACCAGATATTTTAAAATCAAGAAGTTAAAAATCAAGCAACAAAATTAATGTGAAGGGGTGGGGAAGTAGTGGAGATCCAAAACCCATCTGCAAGTCAACATATTAAAGACTGGATAAACTCGGGATCCATCCGCAGTGTGTTAAGAAAAAGAGTTCTCAAATTAAAAATGGGCAAGAGATATGAACAGATAGCTTATTAAAGATCAGAAAACAAGCATGTGGAAAATTGTCCAACATCAATTGTATCAGGGAATTGTGGTACTCTAACACACATTTGTTAAAGTCACGCAAGCTCAAAGCCATGTAGTCAAGTTTAAATGGCTAAAATCTCAAAGAACTAACAATACCAAATATTGACAAGGATATGGACAACCAAAATTATAATTTAAAAAATTTATGTTAAAATTTTAAAAATGCAATCTGACATAATCACCCTGGCACACAATTTGGCTATTTCTTATCAAACTAACCCCAGTTGTACCATACAATCCAGTCATTGTGTTTCTTGGAATTAACCTACGGGAGCTAAAAACTTATAAACATTTGCACACAAATATTGACTAGAAGTTTTATTCACAGTCACCTAACATTGGTGGCCACTGTGATGCCTTCCAAGGAGGGAATGAATCAACAAACAATGATACAACCAAACGATACAAACTTATTCCGTAATAAAGTGAAATTACGTATTAAGAGAAGACCTGGATGAATCATAGATATAGATTACTGAGTGAAAGAAAATTTCTACTCCTGAGTCTGAAGAGGATACATAAATCATGAGTCCAGTCATATCATTCTGGAAGCAAAGCACAGCTGTTCAGACAGTAAAGCGATCATCGTCAGTGAGTGCCAGCGACTTGGGGTGGGATGAATAGATAGGGACTTTTTCTGGTTGGTGAAACTACTCTGTAATATATTGTAATAATGACTAAAAGACATTAAGCATACAGCAAGATTTAAGACTACAATAGAAATGTTTAGTGCTATTTTGTTGTTTCCCCTGCTCAAAGTAAAGTTGTTTCTTATCTATCCCTGTCTGTTAGTCTCTTGTAGCAGAGCAGGGATGCTTGGTCTCACACATATTGATGAAATAAATAAATAAAAATAAAAAACTTTAAGCATCTGTCAAAACCCAGAGAATTTTAAAGTTCAAAGAATAATCTTAAGGCATGCACATTTTAATCTAATTATTAGGGAGCCCATAAGATCCAGGATGGCATGCAGAATGTGCAAAAGAATCTACTGCATTACAACTGCATGAAACAACTTCGATGGAAGGTGTAGAGAAACAAAATGATGTTCTAAATAACTCAAGAGATGAAGTAAGTATGTCAGACAAATGGCAACCATCTTTACAACAGCATTGTATTCTAACTGATAAAGTTTTTTTCCTAGAAGGAGAGAATCAAACTCACTGCTATGAAGTTGTTCATGGTGACCCTAGAATACAGGATAGAACTGCCCCAGCCAGATTCAGAGACTTTAACTCTCTACAGGAAGAGAAAGTCTTGCCTTTGTCCCAGGGAGTAGCTTGTAGCTCCAAAATACTGATTCTGGAGGTAGCAGCCCAATGCATCACCACTATACCAGAGTTCCTCCTACCAGGGTACCAGTTAACAAGGCTGCAACCGCTATAGAATTGGTTTACTGGAATGTTTACTGGACTAGAACAGTTAAATAAATGAATGGTAAACAGTGGGTGTCAAGGGCCTTACTGTTAGAAGGTTATAGAGAGGGAAGGAAGCTACAGTGATCCATATGGTAATGGTTTAGAGTTGAAAACATATAAAATAGGCTCTTGGTTCACATATCACATTGATGGCTACATATCAAAATTTTAAATGCTGTTGAGTCCATTCTAATTTATAGAAATCCCATGTCCAACAGAACAAATATTACCCAGTCCTGTGCCAGGCTTAAAATTGTTATGGTTGAGCCCACTGTGGCATTCACTGTGTTAATTCTTTTCATTGAGGATCTTCCCTCAGTAAGCACATAGGAGGGAGCTTCCAAAGGTTCATTGAAAACTGGACTTCAAAGACAATGAAGTTTTCTACAACTTTTTTCAAGCTCCCCATATAGAGGCTAGATCTTGATTCCTAATACTGTTCTCCAATAAATAGAACCAGGAGTCCACGGAGAAATCGCTGATTCTAGAATTGAGGCAGAAAACATACAAGATGAGCCTGCAGCACCTTGTAGTGCTAGAAAGTGAAAGTGCTCAGCACCCACAAAAGCCACAATGATGGGGACCCACCACAGGGCACAGGAGTCAACCGAAAGATAGTCTCGAATCTGAAGACCTACTGCCATCAAGTTGATTTTGACTCATACTGGCACTCTAGGATTGAGTAGAACTATCTCACAGGGTTACTGTACATGTAAATCTTTTTTTGTGTGTGGCATCACTGCCCTGGTGGGAGTAGGAAGCCCAGTCTTGCTCCTGGAGAGCTGCTGCTGGATTTGAATCGTCAACCCTCTAGGCCGAAGTCTCACACACAACCACTCAGCCACCAGGGCTCAGCTGTTCATGTAAATCTTTTTTTTTTCATGTAAATCTTTAAAGGAGTCAACAGCTCCATTGTTCTTCTGCAGAGCATCTGATGGCTTTGAACAGCCGGCTTGGTGGTAAGCTACTCAATCTTAGCCCATGGGACTATCAGTATCTTTCTTGGATGATAAAGTATAAAATTACAAGCAAATACTGATCTAAATGACTAAATTGACTAAAGAGCGAATATACACATCTGCACAGACTTCCTAATAATTTATGCTAATATTACACCCTTAAGGAAGTAAAACAGAACTCGACTTTTTAAGAAATGATCTGCACATAATAATTTTCTTCCAAAGTGTGCAATAAAGAAAGGGAGGAAGAAAATTATTACAGATTGGGGACCCAATGTCCATCTGTAGGTGAAGCGATATCCCCTTACGGAAGGGTTACGGGGAGGAGAGGAGCCAGTCAGGGTGCAGTGTAGCAACGATGAAATATGCAACTTTCCTCTAGTTTCTCAATGCTTCCTCCCTCCCACTATCATGATCCAAATTCTACCTTACAAATCTGGTTAAACCAGAGGATGTACACTGGTATAGCTAGAAACTGGGAACATGGGGAATCGAATCCAGGACAGATGATCTCTTTAGGACCAGTGGTGAGAGTGGTGATACTGGGAGGGTGGAATAGAAAGGAGGGAACTGATTACAAGGATCTATATATAACTTCCTCCCTGGAGTACGGTCAACAGGGAAGTGGGCAAAGGGAAACATTGGACAGTGTATGATATGACGTAATAATAATAATTTATAAATTATCAAGGGTTCATGAGGGAGGGGAAGGTGGAGAGGGAGTGGCAAAAGGAAGAGCTGATACCAAGGCTTAAGTAGAAAGAAAATGTTTTGAGAATGATGATTGCAACAAATGTGCTTTGTATACAATGGTTGTATGTATGGATCGTGATAAGAGTTATATGAGTCTATGTGTCTCTGACACCAAATCCTATACCTACTTCACGAGGATATTCACTATGCGGCAATATGTTGGCTCACTGGGGAAAACAGAAAACACCCAAAGTATCTAACTCAGAGGGACTCCGTGCAGGGAGTAAAACAGCAGAGGTGTCAAACAGGGGACAGTAAAGCAGCCCAGAGATCGACAGTGGCTACAAACCTAGACTAAAGGGACTCAGTGGGGTCCA
Source organism: Nesogale talazaci (assembly GCA_004026705.1). Classification (NCBI taxonomy): domain Eukaryota; kingdom Metazoa; phylum Chordata; class Mammalia; order Afrosoricida; family Tenrecidae; genus Nesogale; species Nesogale talazaci. Next base: position 5,849 of record PVJH01025348.1, read on the forward strand.
GGGTGACTCGTCAGAAGCAGGAACTGGAATCAGAGGGAGACACAGTTCTCACCAGAAACACTGCCCCAGAGACAGTGAGACTGTGAGAAATACACCCCTTCCCTTGCCTCTAATCTCTCTAACTTTCCTGTCAGAGGAAAGTTAGCATTGGCTGAATTCCAACGGGAGCCAGATGATGTGGGAGCCGGGGGATCACAGTCCCCAAGACTCAGCTCCTCTGGGACTCTGAGTAGATGGAGTGAGGACACCACCAGGGATGACTCCCTAGGACGAACAGCTCAGCATCAGGCCCGTCAGCATTTAAGTCCCCGGAGATGCGCACGCACGTTCTTACCTCCCACTTGGCACACGCGTCTCTACTCCTTTCTTCCAAAGAGAGCTTGACATCCTCAGTGACGCTGCTTTTCAGTGCTTCCACCGCTTTCAGATATTTGGCCAGGCTTTGAGAATTAAAAATCATCAGTGCTTCCTGAAAAAGGAAACAAGAACATGAAACGCTTCTTCTCCTGCCAAATCCTCAGGACAAATGATGGCAGGTCTTCCACAAACATTGCTAGCAGGGGTTCCCTGGAGGCTAGTTGTCTCTTGGAAAGTTGAAGCTGGCATCCTTTTTTCTTGAATTTTCTTTTAATAAGAGAAATGCTAAATAGTATCCAAATGCAGTTAAACGTTTTGGGGCCCAAAGATCTCGTTGTGATATGCAATGACTTTTTCCCCCTTGCCTTTTCAGTAACAACAATTACCCAGGCTGGTAATGGGCCCCTGACAGAGGGTTAAGCAGTGAGCAAAGTACCGCCCTTCACAAGCAAGATGACATGAAGAGCCTACCAGCATGTGCTGCCATATGACAAAATTCACACTGAAGTTGCAACATGACCAGCATGGTGCACAGTGATGTGCAGAACACTGTTGTTAGGGCAGGAACCATGAGTACCCTATCATCTGCTTCAAAGGTATGCCCAGTGCCAGCCACACTGAAGTCCCACCGCAGGGAAGGAGCCCAGTAGAAAAGAAAGGGGCTGCCTTGCCAGCAGTGTGTCTACCCCCTACCTGGCATGACTCTTTGCTCAGTAAAAGATGCCTGGGAGAGAGGGAAAAAAATGTTTTAGAAATAATGATGCCAACATATGTACTGATGTGCTTGATACAACTGATGTATGGATTGTGATAAGAACTATAAGAGTCCCCAATAAAATGATCGATTTAAAACAAAAAATAAATAAATAAGAGTGTAAAAAAAAAGAAGAAAACACCTGCAAACTAGTGAAGGAGGAGACAAAAAATGGGTTGAGGCATATAACAGAGGCAGAAAAATGGTAGGACATGAAAACCTACAACTGATTCTAGTTAAGTCTGTGGGGATCTGCTTTCTCACTCGCCACGTCACCCTAGAGCTGCTGCAGAAATAGAGGGACGCAGTGCCTGCACCGAGAAGTCTCCCAAGTCTCTCTGGGGGCTACTAGATTTATGACATCAGAAGCCATCCTGGCCCTAACATGAGAGTTGGAAACGCCTGCTGCCCATGGGACCCTCACAACCCAGAATGTTTTTTTTTTTTGGGGGGGGGCATCACTGGCCTGGTGGGAATTGCTCCTGGAAAGGGCCTTGCTCCTGGAAAGCTGCTGCTGGATTTGAACTGCCAACCCTGTGGGCCACAGTCCGGCACACAACCACTACGCCACCGGAGCTCAGCCCAACAACCCAGGAATTTTAAGGGAATGCTTGACAGGGCATGGACTTCGTTTCTTTTGTAGAAGGATTACCACTTCACTAAATGCCAGAGGTGGTCAAGAGGAGGAGGCCAGTTCATAAACGGAAACCCCTACCTCTAACTCTCTGATCTGGTAAAGGAACCGAAGAGTCTCTATTCTTTGCTCCCTTCTCCCAGCCCTGAAATCATCTGCATACTGAAGGTTGTTGATAAGCCTTCCACCAATCCTGATGCCGAATTCTTCTTCATATAATGCAGCATCTCCAATTGTTTGCTCAAAGGCAGGATTCGTGTACAGCTATTTTGAGACAATCTTTTTTTTTTTTTTTCAGAAACTCTTGTTTGAGATATAGAAGAATAGAGTCAGAAAGATAGGTAAGAAGTAGAGAAGGGGAAGGAGAGATGCCAGACATGATGGTATACTCAGGAACAGAAACTCCAACAAGATGAGGTCCTTCCTCCAGACATGACAGAGAACAAGCCTTCCCTGAAAGCTGGCCCCAGAATTTGGACACCAAGGCTTTTCAATGTTGAGAAAAGGAGGAACGGCGGGTACAACTGGGATAGTGTCAAACTCGATAGTAACTCTGCTGTGTAGTTGCTATAATCGAAATAGCTCAATTTCAAAGGAGATACGTAGCTGATCAGACATGCCCCGCATCTGATGGCTGAAAAGATTCACACCTTGTATTTTGAAACTTGCCCGCTGTTGCTCTCTCTTTGCTCAAGTAACTGTGCAGCCCTAGTAATGTGGGATTCGAGTTCCCGCTGTGCTTCTTCCAGCTTCGGACTGGCATCCGCTCCAGGGGCAGCATCCGTGCAGTTTTCCAGCATCGTGGCCAGTTTTATCATATTGATCTACAGAGGGACAAAAGAGGGGGGGCTCAGCATCTTAGGAAATTGATAAGGACAAAAATATTGGCTTTCAGTACCATCTTATTTTCTCAGAAGACTTCATTCATTAGCTATGCTTTCCAACTTACTCTAGGCTATAAAGAAAGATGATATGTCAACATAATATTTTACAAAGTGTTTGCAAGCGAGCAACTGCAGTCTACCCCTCCCCACCCTCCTACTATCTGTCTTAAAGAATTAATAGGGAATATTAAAGAAAAACCTGAATTTTCTCTTTCTTTTCTTGAATCTTTGCCTGAAGCCCCGCTGTGAGAACATATTGAAGAGACTCTTGGCTTAAAATATTTTGTACATCCATCTGTAAAATATCTTCAGCTCTTGCCACAAGCTCTTCATACATAGAGCCTTTGGCAATAAGATGCTATTTAAAAAAAAAAAAAGGAAACAAGATGACTGTCAACATTCTTATTGAATATTAAACAAAATAATCTCATCAAAAATACATAAACATTGATTATCAACCCTCAAAACTAAAGTCAGCAAGACCTTATGGTTCAGTTCTATTCTGAGACCAGGGGCCACCATGAGTCAAAATGGGCTGGACTAGATCTCATAACACATGCCAGGCACAGCAATAGGATCTGGGAATGCTGTAGCCTCAAGGTCTTTACTGGTATAGCCTTACAGACATGTTTTTTGTAGAATAAAAGGGTTTTTTAAAGCAACTCTCGGGCTGAGCCCTGGTGGTGTAGTGGTTGTGCGCGGGACTGCAGCCCACTGGGACGGAGGTTCAATTCCAGCAGTGGGGCTGGGCCTCCTACTCCCACCACCTGAGAGCAGTGATGCCCCCCCCAAAAAAAAGCAGCTCTCTTTTAGAAAACACCAGAGTTCACATTGACTAAACTGTTCAGCAACTTGCGTTTCAAACTTTACAATATATCTTTCTCCAGTTTCTTAATCCAGTAGAGATTTGATTAGTACTTTCTTTACAGAAATAGTTCAGTGTGATAGTATTTTCACTATTTATTAAAAAAGATCCCTTTTATCATTTAGGACATATTTTCTTAATAGTTCTAAAACTATTAAACTTCTACTTCATTTTTTTTAGTAGTTCAAGGTCTGTTTGTTGACCTTTAAGACTGGTTAGTCTCCCAGTCTGCTTCATTTCTTTTTACTCAAAAGCTTACGGAGCAAATAATTATATGTAATAAATGAAATTAGAAAAAAAAACGGTCAGATGACAAAGTAAGCTTACATAATACTTTACAATAATAAAACGCTTGCTCACAAACACAAAATGCTGAAACACACGCTTTCAGAAAGTTTAGGTGAATGATGTCAACGCTCCTTTATTCTAGAAACATTCCATCTTATAACTCAAAACACACTCTACAGTTTTAGAACTCAGCTGAAGCTCAGTAAAATTGTTGATCTTAACTTCTTTCCCAGGAGAACTGAGCAATCTGAAAACATGCCCTTGCCTCCCTGGTTCTCAAAGGGTCGAGCGGCTGACAAGTACAGAGCCCTTCGAAGCGCAGATGGTCTCATGTCTTCCTCACACAGCGCTGGGTGACATGAGGCTGCACCCCATCTCATCTCCTAATTGCCCTCTGCTGCGGGACACTGTCTTCATTCCCATGCTAAACTTTAAGATATTAATGCAAGATTCAGGTGGCAGCAGTTTCAGGCCAGAGACTCATGTGATACTCTCTTTCTCTCTTGAAACAAATGGGTCAGGGATGAAAGACCATGCCATTTTTAAAACGTCCGATCAAGAAACAAGAAAACCTTCTGCGTATTGCTCTTTACTTTGATGTTTTGAAGTCATGTCCGAACAGGAGGCCAGAAGCATGGAAAGTGTGCCCTTCATGCTGTTACATTCATACCTGCAAAGAGTCAGCCGCTGCCGCTGCGTCCCCACCATCTGGACCACCGAGAAGATCCAGAACGGACTGGGTTTCTGTCTCCCAGACTCCCACTTCTCTCAGGAGTCTTTCAACATCTTCACCCAGGGCGAGGGGCTCTGTGGCTACTTCACCGGCTGTTGTTTGCTCTTCTCCACTCTGCAACAGCCAAAATCATCACTAGCAAAGTGGGCGACACTGACATCATACAAGTATTTTCCATTTTAAGCGCTAAAATGGCCCTCTTTTCTGGGGCACTGCTAATTCTGGATATTTTCATGATTCCAGTTCTAGTTAATGGACAATGAAAATACTTCACCATAGTGTAAAGCACCTTAGAGATGAAATGTTTTCTCTTTTTTCTTATCTACAGTATCATTCTTATCAGATACAACTGTCTCCCTTGTACAGCTAAGAAGACCAAAGATTATAAAGCTAGGGTATAGGGCATATGAACACATCTTCAAAATGCCACATACAATTTCATGCAAATACAGCTATTAACAATGGTCGTGACATTGCTTCTAAAAGAGTCAGGATCAGATCCCACAGAATTCAAGCTTTTCTGCTTCGTGATCATGTGGGCAGTACCTGTCTGTCGTTTAGGATCCCTATAAGTCAGAAGTGTGTTTAAATGTCATCCCTTTGGAAAATGGTGTGAATCACGCTCGATCTGTTCCAGCTCTGTTCTAAACGAATCACCTTGAGGCACAGATGACATCAGACACAAGGAAGAACCAGCAGTCTAAAGCCCAGGAACTCCCAGGATGCTGGCCAGAGAAGCTGAGTCAATGATATTCCCCCAGGGCCTACAGAGGAGTCACTGTCCTAGAAATCGTACCCTGAAACCAGGGTTTTGGCTTCGGTGTGGTGGTGTCGTGGTTAAGCACTGGACCATGAACCATAAGGTCAGCAGTTCAAAACCCCCAGACACACTGGGATGGAGGAGACCTCTGATGCCCACGTTGGCAATCCACAGAGGCAGTTCTACTCTGGCTGGTCAGGTCACTGATTAAGAACCAACTGGATAGCCAAGAGTGGTCAGGGTGAGGCTGGCTGGGAGAATAGCAATATCTGCTAAAACCACTCACTTGTGGTTTTCTTGTTAGAGAAATATTAAGGAACTAAGATACCGATCTTGCCAGATGGTCCAGCATGATGTCTTCTGGAAGGAAAGGAGCCCCTGGGAGATGCAAGCAAAGACTAGAGGTGAAGTCTACCCAAGGTGTCTCAGAAGAAAAGCCTAGCTGTTTCCTTCTCAAAAATAGGACTGCCAGAGGTGACGGCAAGCAGGCATCTGCAGGCTCTCCAAGTGCAAGGCCAAAGCCACTTGACAACAGCCTTCTTACATAAAGCCAGGCTCAGAGCTATTCGGAAGGAGACACTCAACCTAGGCCAATGATACCTTGCATACATATTGTCTTTAGTTCATTTGTCTTTCTTTCCCATCATATTCGATCTATGATATAAAATTATCCTTCCAATTCCCTAAAAGGAAAGGGCGCGTGGTTAATTTTTGTCAGGGGGTTGCAAGGAGGCCCACTGCACAGGAGGGAGGAAGGCACACAAGATCAGAGGCTTGCCTCGAACTAGACAATTCTTCAGCACTAGCCAGAAGATGGGAGTCCTGGTGACACACTGGACTGAGAATTGGGCTGTGGACCCAAAGGTTGCCAGTTTGAGACCACCAGCTACATCCTAGGGGAAGCCCGTGGCAGGCTGCTTTCATAAAGATGTACGGCTTTGGAAGCCTACGGGCAGTTCTATTTTGTCCCTCAGAGTTCCCATGAGTCAGAATCATCTCAGCCTCAGTGGACTAGCCAGAAGTGATGTGAAGGTAATGCCAGTTCAGTGTTTGCAGCTTGAAAAGTGTCTGTACGTCTAGAATGGAGCAATAGCTGAGTCCATCAGAAACAGACACAAGGCTTCAATGCTCAATACTTGATCGTGAGAGGAACCAATCAAGCATATGCCTAGAAAAAGAACACAATCTGAGTGTTTTTTTTTTATCAATCCATACATTTATCTGTCTTTTCAACAATATGAATTTGTAAGAAGAAAAAAGATCAAAGTTAAATTGTTAGACATGCAAAGTATAACTATTTTTACCTTTGAATTGGGACTGTGGTTTTGGGGAGCATTTATTGGCATGTCCATTGAAAAATCAATAGTTGATTTGTCTTCTCTGGATAGCTGAATATTTTCAGAGCTGTCAGAAATGGGCTGACTCTGTTTTATAACAAGTGGCAGGTGCATATCCTATGAGCAATTAATTATATGAAATTCAATGTTTTCATCTTCATATGAATATATTCAAATATGGATACTTTCTAGAAGTTACTAACTAGAACATATCAAAATATAACATTTATATAATAATGCTTACATCTCAAATTGTTATGAATAAAAAGCAGAGAAATTTAAATCTTAACACAGATCAAAGGCCTGCTTTTATGTGACCTTGAACTAAATATAAAGATAGACAATGTTCATTATGTGATGTCCCAGAGCTTGAAATCTAGAATACAAGATAAGCCTTATGTTATTCTCTAAGAGTGAGTTAATTTTAACTAGAACATTGCATATTCTAGTCAGGGCTCAAGAGACTCAAGGACTTGCATGCTCTTAGTTTATATGCAAGAGAAATGAAAACATTGCTCCACACAGGAACGTGTACACAAATGTTCATCACAGCCATAATCATAATGGCCAAAAAGTAGAAGCAACCCAAATGTTCATCCATGGACAGATGGATAACACATATGGCATACCCAAACAAAGGACCACTCGCTGTCATAAAGACGAATGAGATCCTGATCGATGGTCCAGTACAAATAAATCTTTAAAACTGTATCCAAGAGAAAGGAGTCAGTCATAAACGAGCACATCTTTTATAATTCCATTTATGTGAACCTTCCAGAGTAGGCAAATTTTTCGATTTGTGTTTGCCTAGCGTTTTGGGAAAAGGGGAGTAAATGCTAATGGGTACAATATTTTTTTTTCAGGGATGAAGAAAATATTCTAAAATTGACTGTGGTAATGGTTATGCCACTCTGTGAACATTCTAATATTGCACACTTCAAATGAGTGAATTGTGCAGTTGTGTGTGAATTATATCTCAATGAAGTTGCTAACCCAAAAGGATGACAACAAAGGACTTACAAGCTGAGTTTTTGTAATAAACTTTTTCCATCTCTTATTCAGTCTTTTCAGTTCTTTAGATATTGATGATCCAACTTCATCATTACTGACTTCAATTAGGAAATTTCCTACTTCGTTGAAAGCAGTGTGCTGTTGATTCCATTGGGACAGTGTCTCAAAGGGAATCTGTACAACAGAAAAGCAACACGTGTTAATGACACAATTCTTGCCTTACTGCTGCTGACCTTGAACAAGGTGGAAGTCTGTGCAAACTCTCCTCAAAGGGCTGCTTTGTCCCTGTCCATCTAGCCCCTCACCTCTTACTGTCAAATGCCGGACATCAGTCATCACCCACAGTCCCGACTTTTCAATTCATGGCACCAGTCATTCTTCACTAACTGTATCCCTAGACCAGGTTATCTAAAAGCACCCTTGCCTAAGTAGTGAATTCCCAAAACAAACTTCAAGGTATCTAAGAAATTGATATTGCTGTGTCTACCCCAAATTTAAAGTGTCCTGCAAATTTTGGCATCCCAGGATATGTTAGGGCAGAATGAGAATCATGGATTTAAGAGTCATTTTCCACAAAGTTATTCATATTTTAAGACGTTAAGAGAGTTTGGATTTTCAGGAGAAAGTGATGACTGGCTCTTCAAATGTTTTGGCTTTGTGTTTTACTTACACATTTATTTTTGGGTTTTTTTATTATTTTTTTTATTTAGGCATCATTGCCCTCAGGTGGTGGGAGTATACTTACACATTTATTTTTAAATTAAAATAAATTAAATTATTAATTATTATTAAATAATTAAATAAATTAAAAATTACTTTTCTACAGTCATTTCAGTTTCTACTTGGAAATTGTTTCATCTGAAAGACTACCTATATTCATTTGCAGGAAAGGTTAAAAAAATGAAAGATAAAGTTACCTCAAAGAATAATCATTGAACCAATTATCAAAATATCAATTAGAAATAATAACAAGAAATAAGACTTTAAAATTTTATTTAAAAAAATAAAACAAACAATAATTTATTTTAAATTTAAGATCTCTATTTTAAACTTATACAAAAAATATCTTGTCCTCCACATCTTTGCCCCTATCTGAATAACAAAGTAAAGTATCTGCCCAAAGTTATAGTGACTATATAATTTATACCTCAATAAATATGTGTGTGTAAACCTTCACTGAGGAGAGAGTTCCTATGCATATTTATTATTTCCTCACCTCTTATCTATGCTTGAAAAATAAGGGTCTTTGAAACACAGATATAGAAAGTAAACTACAAGCACTATTAGAAAATAAGTACCTCTTTAAGGAGCTGATACTCAAGGGCTCAAGTAGAAAGAAAATATTTTGGAAATGATGATGGCAACATATATACAAGTGTGCTTGATGTAGTTGATGTATGGATTGCTGTAAGTGCTGTAAGAGATGCCAATAAATTAAAATGGAAACTAATAATAGATAAATACCTCTTTAATTTGTTCCTTTTTTGTCTCCTCGAAACAAGCTTTTAGAAAGCGAAGGAGTTCCACGTAAGTAGCCCAAGATGCCAGCACTTTTTGTAGAGTACCCTTTATACAATATATGTGTTCTCTATACATACAAGTGTGAAAGTCCATCAGCACATGCCGCTTACTAATTTTCTGACCATCTCCAGCTGCAAAGTTCACGAGAAAATCATCTTAGAACAGTTATTGAATCATAAAGAAACACTGTTAAACTATTTACATAATGACAGTACAAGTAGATAATCCTCGTAGTAGCAATATTAAAAGTGAAAGCACAAGTATTTTCTAAGAATAATTAACGCAAAGTTAATTTCTATAACATTAAGACACAGGTAAAGCAAAACAGAATAAAAGGTCATGCTTAATTTTAAGGACGCCCATTCTATAAAAAAGTTACTATTGATTTACCCAAATCCAGCTTCATTCCTTCACATTTTTGAAAAGAAGTTTCAAGTTGAGTTAGGAATTCTTTTTCTTCAATGAATCTCTGGAGGTGGGAGGTTGGGGGGTGGGGAGGGAGCACAATAAGAATTTTTACATTTAAAATGTCCCACAAGATACATATAGTAAGATACAGACATTGACAAAGCATTTATGTGCTATGCTTTCCTTAGGGCTTTGGTACTTGGTACTATATGAATAGGGACTGAGGAAGAGTACTTAACTACCTTCATGAAGAAGGGTGATCATGGTACTGAAGACAAAAGTGTGAATGGGAATGCTGTCCATTTATAAGCACTGACAAAGTTTATTGTAATGTGGGAGTTATGCTACACAGTGGTTTTCTTCAAGTGAAATAAGACAAATTAAATATCTGTATATCCATTTCAAAACTGTGTAGGTCATATACTTTATTATTAAATAATTTTTATCAGTTGTTCTTATTCTATAATTATAATAACTTTGAATAAGTGCTAATTACTTACAGTGTTTAATAAATGCAAAACCTGTGGGAAAGTATCAATAACCATCTTTTTGCCCCTCCCCCTTTTTTTCCAACCATCTTTTATAATGTGCCCTACGCAAGCAAATTCTGCTATGGGAAAACATAAATTTAAGCAAAAGCCATATTTATTATGCACTTGATATGTGCCAATTATATCAAATTTCTAGATGAAAAAATTCAAAGAAGGCAAAAGAAATAAAAATATTGAAAATCTAAGATAGTTTAGAATGCTATTTCACATTTGGGAACCTATGTTTAAATCCTACATTGCAAATAAATCCCTTTTGCATCTCAAATTTTTCTTTAAAATGTATTATCTTACACTTTTATGTTCTATTATCGAAATTACATTTTTATGATGGCTTGGGTTTTCATTTAGAAATGAACATACTGATACTTAAGCTGTTTGCAATGTTGTCTTGGTTTTTAGGGTTTTTTTCTCCACTAAGTTAGAGGGGCCAAAGTTGGGGACAAAACTTAAAAAAACAAAACCAAAAAACACCTCAATACAGCACAGAAATAAATGGATTTTCCTGTTGCAAAAATTTAGGAAAGACTATGGTCAATAAGAATCTAACTTGATTAAGACTCTCAATCTGAGAAGGAAATATATTAAAGAGGAATTCCAGTAAGCTTAAGTCAAAACTGTAATGACATGCACATTAACATCTTTTCAAATGATTACACTGATTAGCCTGGTCAAGTCCTTTTCTCCTCTGGGGTGACAGGTAAAGGAGGTTTCTCTTTCTTACTCTTCACAGATACCAGTTATTGGACTACTCACATTCCTTTGCTCCAGGCGATGTGTAAGCTAATGAAAGCTATCACGAAAACCCATTTGAAACACTAAAAAGGTAATAGGAAGGTATACCAAAGAAAAGAGCATGCAGACAGGTAGACCAATTGCCCAAGACACAAAATTAAACAGCTGACCTGCCAGTCTTCCAGCAATAACTCCACAGATTCTTTGTTCCCGTATTTGATCTCCCAAACATTCAATTTTGATTTCACTTGGTCTAGCAAATCAAGAACTGGGCACGAAGAGTAGTGCATTTCTAAATGTGGAATGCATTTTTTGCCCAAAATGCTGTTGACTCTGAAAAATAGTACAGATTTTAGACTTTAACTTAGTATCAAGGATCCAATGCAAGAAATCCACTCATATTCAGACCCTTAACTTTTTCTTTTAAACATATGGAATGAAGATGCAGCCTAAAATATATTTTTAAACAAAAACGAAATAAGGAACTCAGATAACAGAATGTGGCTATTCTATAAAATGAACAGACAGGGCACAGAACATTTCTGGAAAGAGTTGTTTCCCACTGCAAAATGTTTTCATAAAATGTTGACTTCCAAAATATTTACTAAATTTGAACATTTCTGTTAAGTTTTGTGCAATCAGACCCTCAATCTCGCAAACAACATACACATTAAAATAGTTTATTGATGTCAACATTTCCTGCTACCATTTAAACTGTTAATTGTGAGTAAGTGAGACAAGGTGGCTTGGACAACCACCAATTGGATAGTCCCATGCTCACAGCCCTGAAGCATTTATAAAGTGCTTCCATCCATACTTTTCTCTCATTTGACCCAGAAACCTTGCAAGGTGATTATCATTATCCTCTATTTACAAGGGAGGAGACATGCTCAGAAAGACAGCAACCTCATTAAAAGCACAACATGGAGCTTTCTGACTCTAATTCCAGAACTGTGTCCCCTACTCTATTCTACCATTCAGTAGTAATAGTAACAACAACAACAAGAACAATAACAACAGTATTTTAGCAGGATATAATGTTATTCCTTCGCAAGAGATGAAGGGATAGCTATCAAGATTTAAAGAATACTTTTCACTAAAACCTCGATATGGTGGTCAGATGAGAACTGAACTTCTAAATTCAGGGCTGGTGTTTTAAACCCTCTAATCACTCGGAGGGGAAAAGTTGAGGCTATCCTGTTCCTGTGAAGATTGACAGCCTTGGAAACAGATATAAACGGGGATCTACTCAGCGGCAGTGGGTAGAATACTCAATGGGGTCCTGGTGGTATAGTGATTTAGTGATTCACCCACTACGCTGCTAAGGGCAAGGTCAGGGGTTCAAAGCCACCACCCAGGGAAGAAAGAAGAGTCTGTCTGTGCCCATGGAGATCTAGGGTCTTGGGATCTCCCGGGAGCGGTCACTGTGACTTGGAACGCTGCAGCAGTGAATGTGTTTCTTTTGTGTCTTTGCATGATGTCAGTGCTCCTGGGTCGACAGCTGTGAAACACTCAAGCTACCAACCGTCTCGTCATTTCCTCCAGTTTGCTGGGTGGCACCAATGGCAAATGCTGGTCATCTGCATTTTCAAATGCCTGGAGAGTGTTTGAATGATAGTCAGATTTATCCATCAGATTCTGAAAAGAAAGTTTGCATGACATGAACCAGATTCACAGCCAAGCACTTGTAGTCCTGGACTTTCAATCTCCTTTAGCCGTGAACATGCATTATTTTGTTAAACGTACAAAATATGAAGTCCTTTTTCGTCTTGCATTTTCAATCTGAGTAGGACTTTGTGAATACCGTACATACTCGAGTATAAGCTGACCCGAATATCAGCCAAGACACTTAATTTTACCACAAAAACTGCATAGAAAATGTGCTGAAAAACTCGGCTTATATGAACATATACATGGTAAGTATTTTTAACTGGCTATTTTATAGAAAGCAGATTGCTGGTTGTTTGGTCAAAATTTGTTGTTTTCTGTTGTGTCTTACTCTTTTTTTGAGGACTCAAATACTATAAATCTTACATGCCGACTTCTTTCATCCAATGCTTATTGGGAACTCAATCTCCTTCCTTTTAAACCAGTTTCCCTCATGCCCACTTTTTTTTCCCTCCTCCAAATTTTATAGCTACTTTAGAACTGACTTGATCCAGCTCTCATTGTTTCAAATTTCTAGTATTACAACATTCATGGAAATGTGGAGATGCCTGCCAGGTTACCAAACCACACAGAAATCACTCTAAATCATCCTTAAATACCCACTTTCTTTCTTTCATTCAAGGGCAGAGTCTTCTTTAAGTGCAGTCCCTAAAGAAATATGGGTGTCTCCCTGTCGCCTACCTTGAATAAAGTCACTTTCTCTTGAGCTTGAGTCCTGGCTTCGGAGAACTCCTGGAATGTCTGAAAATCTGAATCTGTGACCCTCTCGAGCTCCTGCAGCCAAGCTTCAATCTGATTGAGGGGGGAGGGCAAGGCTTTATTCAGCTCCATTTTCCACATATCAATCTGAAGAGGGGAGTAGAACATTCATCAGAATCACTCTCGTGTGCTTTTTCACACACAGCACGTTTACATCCTGAATACTGCTCTGCAAGGCAAGTCTGATGAATGCAATAAAAGGAAATCTTTTCAACGGCTCAACGTCTTCGTTCTGACTATCATGTAGCTATGCGTTGATGGAGAAGACACTTCATTCAAAAGCTGTAAAGGGGACATGGGGCTAAAGCATTTTGATAAACATGGTATGAGGCTGGCCTGTTCAGTGAGGAGCGGGGATGAAATAAGAAAAGTAGAAAGCATGCCGAAGATGGATTATATGATTGTCTTTCAACCTGTTTGCCCAATGTCCTCTGACCTGAGAATTACAGGGCCCACACAAATCTCTACACTCTTTTCTTCACTGTCCTCATCATAAATTCACATTAAATATCTCTACCTATATGATCCTAGATTTCTCAAATATGATACTGCATATCTTTTTAACCATCTTTTTTTAACAAATCCACTGCCCACCCATTGATGATGACTCAGAGAGACTGTGTAGGACAAAGTAACGCTGGCCCGCCTTTTTCTAAAGCTGTAAATCTTGATGGAGACAGACTGTCATAGCTTTCTGTCGGGGAGCGGCTGGTGAGCTGGAACCGCCAGCTTTCCAGTTAGTTGTCAAGAGCTTCACTAACACTCCCCACAATCCAAGCACACCTCCCTCCATCGTCCCACGCACATGAACTGTGTGCCTACTTACTGCTTTCCCAAGTCTTGACCCTAGCTGCTCCTTCTACCTGCATATGTCCCCCACTCTGAGCATCAGCAAAACTTAGCCATGCAATTCACTCATCGAGCAAACCGTTGCAGACCATCTGTTAGGCTAGGGGCAAAGCTCTTCAAAGCACCAGAGGCAGGAAAGATAACATGAGGGGATGTCCCAGCTGGAGCAGACAGAGCCACGGCATACGTCACAAGCACAGTGCTCTCAAAAAGCAGAGAAACAGAATGAGATCCAGCACCAATTCCAACATCGCCACTTGAAAAGGAAAGAAATACAGAAAGATTCACATTTTCTGAAGCCGCCCTAGATCTTTAAAATGCAGTCTTTCGAGGGACGAGCGCTGGTCAGGCACTAAACTATTTAGCCTGCTTAGCAAATGATGAAAACAGCCTCACACTAACAGTCAAGAAACTACTCTGTTAACATGGCCAGGCAGCAAATATATTTTTACCTTATAAGCCACAGAGTCTCTGTTCTACCTCTGTAGATTTAGTTTAAAAAAATTACCTGATTATAGAAATAGAACAACCATGAATTACATGGTATGTAAACTCTACAACAAGAAAGCTGTTTTTGAAAAGTTAGAATAAAGACATTCCAAGATCAAAGAAAATCTAGAGAGTTTGTTCCTCACGGATCAGAAATGTAAGTGAGGCTAACGGATGTGCTTCAGACTGAAGGGCAGTAAACTCTGATGAATTCGAATCTTAAGGACAAAATGAAGAACACTGGAAATGTTATCTAGATAAATATCAAAACCTAGTCATCATAAATACAAATATCATTTCCATAGCGAATGATAACGCTTTTAAAAAAGCAAATATAGACAGAATCACTGCGGACTTTAATCCCCTCTCTCAGCAATTACTAGAACAATCAGATGAATGATCAGTTCAGACATAAATGATCTTAAACCACATTAACCACATTTGCCTAATTGATATTTACAGAATACTCCCCCAACGACCAAATATATGCTCTGTTTAAATGCGGTTCATATATATTTAGTCAGACAGATAGACACACAGTCCTACACGCATAACTTTGGACTTGCCCCTCAACCTCTTTGAGCACAAACTAATAAGAGAGACACATTACACTGGTTCGCAAAAGAAAGGAAGCTGCGGGTCAATCAGAATTTAAACAATGTACCAGACAAACCCACAATGAATGGACAACATAAAAGTTGTAGATCAGCTGGTCATTTCTCTTGGCAGAAGTTTATCACTTTCTATGTAAATGTAACCACTCTACAAATGAGCAAATGGAGAAGAGATAAGGAGAACACAAAACCCCACTTTCTGAGGAAGCATTGACCCCATGCTTGATGACTATCCCAGCGGAGTCTGAGGTCAAGTCCTCATCCCACAGAACAAAGCTGTGCTGGGACTAGGCTCCCCTTAGGATGGAGTCGCCCCAAGTCACCTGGTGGTCGAGGTTGTCCCAAACTTTTCTCAACTGGAGTTCTTCTTCCTTCAACTCAGCGAGATTCTCCCTCAGCCACGGGTTGTCCCCAAAGGGCTGTTTTCCTTCATTGAACGACTCCAGAAAGGACAGCAGCCTCTACAATTACAAGAGGGAGTGTAAAGATTGAAAGGCACGATTCCATTTATAAAATGTAATCTCTAGACTATAGGTTATCTATTTATAATTCTACTTAAAGCAACCACTTCTGAATTCACTAAGCACTCGCTGCTCAGGCTTCCATCTTCGGTGTGCTTGGTAATATGGGCGCCATCACAGTGACCTTGGTGGTGGCCAGTGGGCTGTGTCAGCAATTGGGGATCCCTACCCAAGCAGAGCAGCAAGGTCATAAAGTTCGAGAGCGGTGGTTCCCCACCTTCCTAATGCCATGACCCTTTAATACAGTTCCCCATGCAATGTGACCCTCAGCCATACAATTATTTTCATTACTACTTCCTAGCTGTCATGCTGTTACTGTTATGAATCATAATGTAAATATCTCATAGAGAGGATATATTTTCATTGTTACAAATTGAATGTAATGAAAGCATAGTGTTGCATCACAAAAACAATATGTAATTATATACTGTGAAATATTTATCTCTAATGACAAATAAATGAAATTTTGTTTTGAAACATGATGTAGCCTAGGTAACGGTCTTCACACTGGGTACTGGGATGTGGCCGTATCTGCAAGTGGGCGGGCCCACCTAGAGATGGATTGAGGAGCAGTGTCTCAGTTCCTAAGACCATCAGAAAGATGTGTTTTCCAATGGTCTTAGGTAACCCCTGTGAAAGGGTCAATTGACTCTCAAAGGGGTCTTGACCCACAGGTTGAGAATTGCTGTCCTACCGGTCAGACTGTGATCTCACATGTCAAATGTGAACTCCTTTGACATCCCCAAAGATGTGGTCACAATGTAAGAAGGAGCTGACAGGAGAATATACAAGGCAGCAGGTCAACTGTATCAATGAATGAAAAGGTTTGCAATGAACTAAGCTTGAGTCTATTCATTGCAAGTCTTTGGGGTTTTTTTGGGTTTGGCGGGGTATCACTGCTCTCTGGTGGTCGTGGGAGCTACCCAGCCTTGCTGCTGCTGGATTTGAACCGCCACACCAGTGGGCCGCAGTCCCGCACTCAACCATTACGCCACCGGGGCTCAGGCCCCATTGCAAGTCTTTTGAACAGACTTCAGACAACACCATCCTCTGCTCAAAAATTTAATAAATCAAGCCATTTGTGTTTGTGTGTCTCTGTATGTGTGTGGCTTGCATTTGTATAAAATATGTGTTTGAGTCATTGGCAAGGGGAGTGAGGAAGTAGTGCTGGTGGCACAGAGGGTTAAACTTTGGGCTGCTAACCACAAAGCCAGCAGTTTGACTCCACCCTTCCAGAAGAGAAAGCTAAGGCTGTCTGCCCCCCTCAAGACCTGTCGCCTCACAGACCCGGTGGGGTGTACGTGCACCCTGCCCTGGAGCGCCAGTCACTGTGAGTCGGCGTACACTCAGCAGCAATGGCCTAGAATTAAGGAGCCTTGGTGATCCCTGGTGGCAGAGTGGTTGCACTCTGGGCTCCTCTCCACAAGGTCAGTAGTTCAAAACCACCCACTGTTCCTTGGGAGAAAGATGTGGCTTTCTATTTCCATAGAGAGTCTCAGAAACCCACAGTCCTGAAGTCACTCTGAGTCGGAATTAACATGATGGCAGTGAGTTAGCTTCCGTTTGGTGATTCCAAGGTCGCAAGATTGGTCATTTGAACCTACCAAGAACTCCCTGGGAGAAAGATATAGCCGTCTGCTTCTGTGGGTATTTACATTAGGAACCCCTGTGGGGCTGTTCTGCTCTGTTCGGTGGCAGGAAGATTGGTTTGGTTTGATTTGGTCCTAGAGTGCAGCCTTCAAGTATGACATCAGTTTAATGTTTAAATAGTTCAGTCTAAAAGATTTTTTCCAAAAGCTAGCTTACAGCATTTCTTTCAAGGAGTGAATGAAAACAAAGGCCGTTTAAATGTATACTTGCTGCTCACACTTAATTTTCAAGCCCTCTGCCATTAAGTCCGTGTCTATTCGTAGCAAGACGGTAGGACAGGGTAGAACGCCCCCTGCTGGTTTCCAAGACTGTAACTCTTTACCGGAGTGGCTGGTAGTTTTGAACTGCCACACTTGCAACCAGCAGCCCAATGTGTAAAAGTAAACCCAATCCAAGAACGGCTAGTTCACATGACATGGCCCTCCTTGATGGTCCCCCAAGAAGATATCACTAAAGATATGGGGCTCTAGCAAAGTATGGCAAAGAAACTAGCATGGCACCTGGAGCCTGAAAGGCTTAGCTTCAAAAAAGCAGTCATCTAAGTAAGGCCTCAAGTAAGTCCACGTGGAAGAAGCTCACAGCCTGTGTGCTCCAAGGATCATAAGTAATAAAATCCAAAGCCGAAGGAGGGAATGGTATCTGAGCTTACATTGTGAACATCTGATTTGCAGAAGGCTTTGGACGCCAGTGGAAGCCCAAAAATCCATGTGCAGGGTCCACGCAGGGATCACACCTCCAGTGAACCCTTCTGACCACAGACCACAGATGAGAACAGCCTCGCTATCATGCAGAGAGCAGTGTGAAGCAGACTAATACTGACGCAATTGGGAAAAAATGAACACTATCATAGGCTCCTCCCCTTTGGACTACTTTAAAATTTCTCTAGTTTTTTAAATGCTTTCTGATTTCTTTCCACTTGAGGTGCCTTTCTGTTTCAATTGAGGTTCTTCTCTGTTCTACTTTAAAATTGTCATTGAGCTTCTTTTGTTTTGGGTTTGTGATGGGTAGAGCTACAGAGGCAATGACTGCATGCATGGTTTCTTGGACAGTAGGGGGGGTAGGGGGAGCTATTAGCCATGAGTACAAGAAGGTAGAAAATGTTCTAAAATTATGGTGATGATTACAGAACTCTTTTTAATATGCTTGAACTCTCAAATGATAGGTAAATTACATGACCATCAAGCTGTTAAGATAAATAGCCTCACACTTACTTCGTACTTCTGACAGTAGGATTCATTTTCTGAATCCTTTAGTGCTTTCTGTAGCTTTTCCTCCTGGACAGCTATCCAAGCCGCGGCGTCATCGGTCTTCTTTCTCTGTAATTCACAAAGGCAAACAACACATTTCAAACAACGTCCTGAATCGGCTTGATCCTTACCCCCAACCCCTCCCTTCAATGTGAGTGGAATAAGGTGACCATGTTACATCTGTGAGTCCCCAGGTATGCCAACGAGGAATCCTGCTGATTCCTGCAACACCTGGCATTTTGAAACGGACAGATGCTAGCGTCTGACTGAACTCATGTGTGGGAGGGACAGGGCAAGGGAACCCTTCTCGGGGATGTGTCCTTGTCGGATCGTCTCCGTTTGTAGAGAACACGGTTCTCCATCACATCCTTATGGGGGCACATCTCCTAATAAATTTCTGGTCCATCTAACTCAGGTCTTTCCAGAGTCTGCAGCACCTGCACACCCTGCAGAGCCTGACATAAAACAGTCTGGGACATTTTAAAGATCTTAAGCACATTTGAGCTCTGCTCTCTATGGAAGGGAGCAACAATGACTTCTTTCTTCTCATTCGTGCTTGGGTGAATATTCCCTTCTCCCCGAGTGCCCGTGTGCTTTTCTATGAAGCAAAGGTGCCTTCTCATATTTGGGCATCCAATTTCATGGACAGCTGGACTTTTTATTTAATTTCCTAGTATGAAAAGGAATTGGGAAGGAGCAGACGCTCCACGGGCCAGAAATAAGGGGACTTCTTCCACGGTCTGCCCCGTTCTGGCGGAGTGCCCCAATCCCAGCACTGGGAAAACACAGGCCTAGTGTGTCAGTGAAGGGTGATAATGGGTCTGCGTGTAAACGTGTCTGGAGAGATTAGATTGACATACATTCTCAAATACACCCAGAAAATGTTGTTTGCTACATTTGCAGCACTCATTCATCTTTAAAGAAGCAAGGTAAGTGTTCTCTTTAGGTTCACTCCTTTTTATGAAATTCCCATCCACAATACTCTGTGCCACTGTGTGGAGGCCCGTGAAGAAAAGGGAATCATCAGATGGCCATGCAATGACAGCTGAGCAGCAGCTCAACAAGCAGAGGCCAAAAATTACAGGGAGAATGTGTGTGTGTGTGGGGGGGGGGGGGGGGGGTTGGGCCTTGGGGGATTGTGTACAGGTTTTCATTTAGGGGATGACAAAAATATTCTAAAATCAGACTGCGGTCAATGGAACAACTCTGTATACACACAAACAAGTCACTGAATACACTTTTAATGTGTGAATGTGCTTAAAGGCTTGAAGATAAACAAGCAGCCATCTAGCTGGGAAGCAACAAAATCCACATGGAAGAAGCACACCAGCCTGTGGGATCATGAGGTATCAATGGGATCAGGTATCAGGTATCAAAGAACAAAAACTCCTCATATCCTTGCGAATGAGGGAAAGTGTGGAGACCGAAATTCCATCTGTAGGCAACTGGACATCCCCTTACAAAAGGGTTGTGGGAGGAGACAAGCTATTCAGGGTGCACTGTAGCAACAATGAAATATAAAACTTTCCTCTAGTTCTTTAATGCTCCCCCGTCTGCCCCTATCATGATCCCAATTCTAAATTACAAATCCAGCTAGACCAGAGGATATACACTGACCACTGAAACAGATGAGCGCTGGCAACACAGGGAATCCAGGACAGATAAACCCCTGGGGACCAATAATGAGAGTAGAGATTCTTGGAGGGTAAGGAAAAGGTGGGGGGTGGGGGGGGCGGAGAAAGGGAGAACTAATCACAATGATTTACATATAACCCCCTTCCTGGGGAATGGACAACAGAAAAGTGGGTGAAGGGAGATGTTGGACAGTGTAAGACCTGAAAAATTAATAATAATTTATAAATTATCAAGGGTCCATGAGGGAGTGAGAAAAAAATGAGGAGCTGATACCAAGGGCTCAAGTAGAAAGCAAATGTTTTGAAAATGATGATGGCAACAAATGTACAAATGTGCTCAACATGATGTATGGATTGTGATGAGTTGTATGAGCCCCCAAAATAATAATTTAAAGAAAAGAACGATGACAATAAATGTACAAATATGCTTGACAAAATGGATGGGTGGATAAATTTTGATAAACATTTCTAGAAGGGGTGGGGGAGACAAAAAAGAGTTGTAAGAGCCCCCAAATAAAATGATTTAAACAAATAATATGTGCATGTTATGAGACATGAATTCTCTCTTGGTAACCCTGTTAAAAATGACAACAGGAAAAGACCTGGTATCTCTAGGATCTTTTAAAAGCCATTTTAACTCAGTTTGTTTTAAAGGGTGCTTATTTCAAAGGTATATTAGATGATGCAACAAAGTTTAATGAAGTACCTTTTTTGTCTTAAAGAATAAAAAAAGAAGTGACATAATTTATCTATTATGAAAGAAATTGGAATACGCTCACTTGGTGGGGTACAGACTAGATAAGAGAACAGGTTCCTCCAGGGGGGTCTTCTCAGGAAAAGGAAATATATAACACACTCTAGACCATTAAAAGCGTTTGTCATAATCCAAGATAATATGGAGGCATCTACTTGTGCAGTCCCTCTAGTATCGCCCACTATGGGAAACACTGAGAGAGAACAGATCAAGTGTTCTGGGTCACAGACCCTCGCTGAAGTACAGTTTACATGGGGGTAGCCATTTGTCAAAATTCAGACCAGTGCATTTTTTGTTTTGTTGTCTTTTGTTGTCTTTTGGGCATCACTGCCCTCTGGTGGTGGGAGTGAGACCTGTGCATTTTTTACTGTGTGCAACCGCCATCTCAATTTTAAGAATGGAATCATTCATACAGTGCTTGATTTGTATAAAGTCATACCTGAGTTTGCTGGCCAGTTCCAGGAGCATCCTTTGAATACTTCAGAAACTGTGCTACATAAGTCATAATAGACTTTTCATCCGGATTAACGACGTCCACATCTGCAAGATATGCCACACAGTCAGTTAGTAAGGTATGATTTATCATCACTAGTGTTCCAAGATACGCTGTGCCATGAGACAGCTGAAAATGAACCAAAGCCATGAGGTCTCTGATCCCTGGCCCTTGCTCCAGGACTGTGCAGGTCTACAGTCAGAAATTTCTGGATTGAATTTTGGCATCACTATACACAGTCTAATAATAGTGTCCCTCTGCATGTTGGACTGGGAGGGTGTAAGTCTCCAGGGAGAGTGGAAAGAAGAAGGGAAAGATTTCCTCCTTCCAAACACAGGGTACAGAACCTGTCAGGAGGAAGGAACGAACACGATTGTACATGACATTCTGTGTAAAATGCAACTGGGCTTCATGCCAGACACAAAGGCTTTGGCATTTGTGCAATAAAGCATTTCACTGAAGATGAGTGAACAGGAAGCCTCTTTTGTTTATTTCTTGATTCCATTTTCATTTAAATGCCATTCAATAAATAATTGGGGTGCCAACATTTGTAGGTCACAAGCAGAGAGTACAGTCTTAACCTTCAGGGACTTGATGCTTCATTCCTTTATTCATTCAATAAATCGAAACTAGATGCTGGAAATAGGACATCATCTGTCCCTCAAGAAGCTCACAGTTAAGAGGAAACAAACAGTGAACAAGTCTAGCGCCCTCTGCACACTCTGATATTGCTGTGGAACTTCCTAAGGAATGTGTTGATGGGCGAGCTAGATTGGCTGAGCGAGAAAGAAAGTAACTCTAATCCATATATGAATAATATGACTCAAGGCAGTAGGCATAGCGAAGGTCCCTTGGGTGGGGCAAAATACAAAGTAAAAGGTCGATGGCTCAAATGCACTTAAAGGGACCTTGGAAGACAGACCTAAGGCCCTTCTTCTGAAAGGTCATGGCTTTGAGAGCCCATGGAGCCCTCCTACTCTGCCCACATGGGTTTTGCCAGGTCTTTGCATCAACTGACAGCCATCAACGTCAACAACAAGAAGCATACAAAAGGCAGCGGATTCAAAAATCAAAATGCTCGCAAAAGTTGAGTTATTCTACTTTTTATTGAGAAAGGTATAGATATCAAGTGATAGGGTAAAAGAATGATATAGGTTTAACTGTTTTTTTTTTAACTTCTCATGGCTTGTACAGTCATGCGTGATGATGAAATGTTTATTGCTTTTTTAAAAATTGGGTCAAAAGATAATTCTCCTATTCCAATATGACTGTGGTATTTGGCTTGCATCAAGAATCATGCTGCATTTCAAGGACTGAGCTGTTATTTGATGCTATTATTTCATGAATTCAGTCACTCATATTGTGGAGAAACTTGCTTTACCTCATTTACCTAGTTAGTTGCCTAATTAGTTTGAAATGCTAAAATAAAGAAACTCTTCTCTAATAATCACAGTGTTAGCAGTGTCAAAACTGTCCCACCAGAGATCAGAAATTTAGAACCAAGCATGAAGGGAAAGAAAGAAAAATAATAACAGAAAGACCAAGAGGAAGCAGAAAAGTCAGGGAAAGTGGGGAAGGCACAAGGGGCTAAAAAATGTGAACATAGTAAGCAAGGTGAAACTAAATTGGGCACAATGAATGCAAATAAATATGCAGTCATAATGCTAATTGTGAAGTTACCAAAAATCGCTTACACAACTGTCATTTTTGCATATTAAAAAAACTGAGGGCTCAAAAGAGAACATGACTAATCCATGACCCACGAGTCTATCAGTAGCACTAGTTGGCCAGTGTCAAGGTGTCTTATGAGTGGATCCACACACTTTCAGCAATTTTGTAAGTTGGCTGTTAAAGGCAGCCATGATTAAGAAGGAAATTATACACAAGATAAAATGTGTCAAAAATAAAGTTCATGTAGACAAAGCACTAATCACTTCTCACTTGTTCTACATTTTATTATTATCTATGCTCTTCAGGTTGTTTATTGCTGTTGTACGTGTGGCAGAAGCAAAATGCAGTAGCATGCTACTGCCGATCCACAACCCACTCTGTGCTCGGTGACTGCACATCAGGAGTTTGAAACTGGAACCGTGGGGATACTTACATCATAAAAACAAGCAAATGAGGGTTTGATTTCTTATTGTATTGATTGAAAGAAAGGGATGGTGGAAAATGCTAGCAAAGCTGATTAAATTTTAAAGCACATCCGTGTGTGTGTGTGATGCGTATTTACACACATGAAAAGGCTTCAAAAAATTCAGTGAAACAACGGAACAGAAAAATAATGGAAATTCTCCACGAACTGCTTGCAACTCCCTCATCTATGGCAATTTGTACAGGAACTTGGAAAAAACATTCGTCCAGCATCAGATTCACCAAAAAGTTGTCTCATGCTAAAGACCAAGTGAAGTTCCGTGACATGTCTGACACGGACTGCTCCACTCCCTCATAAAGTAAATGCTACCTGGCAGCAGTCATGATGGAACTGCACTTGAACTTCACCTCCCATGACAGTTGGCTACAGAGACAAGAAAGCCTTGCTGGACCATATTTAATTTCTAATAGAGTGCTTACCATTTTTTGAATTTACTATTAGCCGTAAACTGTGTGCGAGGCATTCTTTATATTAGCAAAATTTATAACAACCTTGTGTCATGACATAGTTATAGGGACGTGATTTTTTAAAGGGTCATTTATTAAAGATTTACCAGCACACAGTGATTCCTTCCATTTCAACTCCCTGCTGAAAATTTGCCTTTCTATTCAGATTCTACTGAATCAGAATCGACATTGTAAGAAGCTTCCCAATGAGAACGGCTTTTATCTTGCAAGGAGTAAAAAGGTAAGGAGCTGGTTTGAAGGCATGAGTTGTCGGGCTGAGGCTAGCATGTCTATCACTTGACCTCATATAATGTCACCAATCCTGTATACCTCTTTTCTTTTCTTTTTTTTTTTTTTTTTTTTTTTTTTTGGGGGGGTGCATCACTGCCCTCTGGTGGTGGGAGTAGGAGGCCCAGCCTTTGCTCCTGTGGAGCCTTTGCTGGAATTGAATCTCCATCCCAGTGGGCCGCAGTCCTGCACACAACCACTACGCCACCGGGGCTCAGCCCTTTGTATACCTCTTTTCAGACCTTACTACTTAAAAAAAAAACAAACAATTAGTTTGGGGCATATTATGAACAATAAGCCAGGAAGAACTGGATAAGTGTCATCCTAATTTATGAAGTTAAAACCGTTTTAATTTGATAGTGGTCACTGTGAAAATACCCAGTTCTTAGGGTGTTTGTTAGAATCTGTCAACAGCCAACCCCACGGAGCATAATGAATGGGCACAGCTAGGCAAACCTTGGGGGAGAGGTAGAGAAAGCAGTGGCATCAAGATTCCCTTCAACCCCGGGGTGGGGACTAGCACAGGGCCAGATTCCTAACCATGTTGAAATGCAGACTGAAGGAAAATGGATCTTCCAGGACATAAATAAATAAATAAAGCCAAGGCGACCTCGAGTTGGGAAACAGGAGAAAGGGTCAAAGACCGGCTGAGCTCAAGCATTGCTGCTCCGAGCTGTGACTTCATCCTGTAATTTCCAAAATTAACTAACTGGTAGAGTGTCTGAGTTGCCTGAAATGCAGCAAGGAATGTAAAGGGGACAGGATAAGGCTGTGATGTTTAATAAATAACTACCACTGTCACAGCTTCATGATGGACATGAAAAATGTGTCTGAAGAAGAAAGAAGTTTGGCTGAGCCCCGGTGGCGTAGTGGTTCTGCACGGGACTGCGGCCCACTGGGATGGAGGTTCAATTCTGGCTCACAGGAGCAAAGGCTGGGCCTCCTACTCCCACCACCAGGGCAGTGATGCCTAAAAAAAAGAAGAAGAAGAAAGAAGTTTCTTTACCTTCTGGTTCCAGCAGTTTGGGGATCTTTAGTTCTCGTTCGGCAATTCTGAAGGCGTCTTTCAAATTGTCTCTGTTGGATCGGTGCTTCACGCTGTTCAAATCAATCAAGTCTGGTCGCAAGGCATGGATGACAGCCAAAAAAGCCATCCCATTTCTCCAGCTTGACTTAAAATCTGTAACATCGACAGCGTCATATCTACCACAAAAGGAGGAAGATATGATAAACATGATTAAAATACCCTTATCAAAACTACATTATATTCCCTAGGAATTAATTCAAAATTCAATAGAATAAGTAGACGATAGATATTGCTGAGAAAAAAATATTTCATTTGTGAACAAGTTTAAGTAAAATGTCAAATTTGTCAAAATATCAAAATACTGCAGAAGACACTGCTTCTCAAAGTAGGGTCGCCAGA
>PVJH01025349.1:0-12508 GCA_004026705.1 Nesogale talazaci
TTCAGTGCAGAGTTTATCACCACCACTGCCCATCACCCCAAGGTGGGTTTTATTGTAATTTTCTTCTTGCTATTGGGTTAATGTTTACTAAATTTTTATGATTTTCCTTTCCTTGTTTTGATGAGAGAAATTCTTTCTCTTTGAGATTATTTTTTAATGTATTAACTTCTTCCTAAATTTAAAACTGTATGTTCTTTCTTGGAATAAACTGGACTTCCTCTCCATTTGAAAGTTCTGTAACTACACTCTTTCCTCTATTTACAATTCTCATCTTAACAAATGGATATTTCTGGTTTTCTATTTTCAGTCTTGTAGGTTTGTTTATCTGGAAATGTCCTAATTTCATTGTCGTATTTGAGGCACAATTTTGCTGAGTACATAATTCTTAGTTGACTATTTTGACAGCATTTTACATATGTTATCCTTTTGCCTTCTTGCCCTCAGGATTTCCATTGAGAAATCAGAGCTCAGTTTTGCTTGGTTCCCTTTGTAGGTAATTTTTCATATTTTCCCAAGATGCTTTCAGGATTCTTTCCTTATTTTTGATTTTGGAAAGTTTAAATATGATAGATGTTGGTGATTTTTGTTTGAGAGCTTTTTCAGTTTTTAAAATGCATATAGTCTCGCCTTTCTTGATGTTAGGAAAGTTTTCTTACAATAACTCTTACACAATTTTCTCTCTCCTTTTTGTTGTTTCTTTCTGTTCTGGATTTCTAATCCCATAGGTTATTTCTCCTGATGGGGTTCCTCCTAATTCTTAGACTTTCTTTGGATTTTTATTTTCTACTCTAGCAGATCAGCACTGAGTGGTTTGCCTTCAAGCTCACTAATTTGCCTATCAATGCTACTCCTTTGCTCTTTCAGTACACTGCACTACTTATGAAATATTAATCTCCTGGATTTGTATTTGATTTTTGGTATAGTTTTTAATGTTTAACTTATTTTGTTAGCTTGTCCTTGTAGTGTTCCTTTGAATTCTTCTTAAGTCATGTTTCTTTCAATCTGTTGAAGGTGTCTACATACCATTCTTTTGAATTCTTTACCAGGGAGTTCCGATACCTTTTGCTTTTCTTGACAAGGACTTCTGGTTCTCAATATTGGCTACTCGATTGTACTGCTCTATTTTATTTCTTTGTGAATGGAAATTGTCTGACCTGAGACATTGTGTTGTTATACTTTGATGAGTCCAGGTTGATGACACCTTAGCCTCTCACCACCTGTCTCCCGGTGCACATCATCGAGAATGTGCATGTCTGTACAGTTCTCTGTTGGATGCTTAGATAGCACAGTTTTGGTAGGTTTGGTTGATGTTTTGGCTATTTATTGGTGGTCAGGTGACATAGGAGTGGACAGTGGCCCTCACCCAATAGGTGTGGCCTCAGAGTGTATGGGTGTGGAGGGACCATCTTTATTTTTTTGGGGGGGGCATCACTGTCCTCTGGTGGTGGGAGTAGGAGGCCCAGTCTTTGCTCCTGTGGAGCCACTGCTGGAATTGAACCTCCATCCCAGTGGGCCGCAGTCCCGTGCACAACCACTACGCCCGCGGGGCTCAGCCCATGGTTGGACCATCTTAACATGGATACTGTCTCCAGTTAGGTGGGGCGAGAAAAAGAACAAGAGATAAGAAAAGAATAATCAAGCAATCGACCCCGAAAGAAAATATCTAAAGTAAAAAAAAAAAAGCAAGCAGGGGAATGTTGGCAAACCACAGCATGAAAAACATCAATAAGTAAAAACAGGGGTGGAGAAGATGAAGAGAGAAAAAAGAAAAAGCAATATGCAAAACAAGGGAAAGGAAAGCAGAAGAGTGAAAGAGAAAGGAGCATCATTTTAAAAGGCAAGAGAAAGAAGAGAAGGGGAAAGAAAAAGAGAGGCAGAGTAAAAGAAAGAAAATGACAGCGACATAAAGGATGAAAAACAAGCAAAGAGAAAGAAAATAAGAAAACTGGGTAAGGCCATGGCCCAGAGCAAGCTGGGGGACCCCTCATGGTTCAGCACTGCCAACGATCAGCTCCTGGGATGGGGGGAGGAGTCTGGGATAGAGAATCCGTCTAGATGGATGCCTGCAGTTCTAGCTACTGTATGGACCAAGGACCTAATCTGGAAGTACTTTGTGGACCTTTAGATGGTGGCTGAAGTCTGCGCTCTTGTTCCTAGAAAGGGTCTCTTTAGAACTCAGGGGCTTTGGGGGGCAGGAAGAGGCAAGACATTCGATGAGGGAAGGAAGCCTTGCCCCAGGGTGACAGGCGGCAGGCTGCTTGACCAGCAATGCACTTTCTGCTGTTCTAGTGAGGGGGAACTCACTTGCCTCCAGTGGAGGGCCGTGGTGAACCAGGAGCCTCTCCACAAGGACACAGCTTGCTCCTCAGGCAGAGCAGGGGCTGTGCAAGTGTGCGGCGCTTGGTGGGTGAGGTTGGGAGGCTGGCCACTCCTCTAGTCACTAGAAAGGCATGGAGCTCAAGGGGGGCTCTTATTTTTCTCTTCATCAGCCACTGGTGTGGGTGTTCATGCTGGACCAGAGCGAGTGGAGCTGATTATGGCTGCTCAGTGCCAGGCCAGCAAATAATTCATCCGTTTCCTGGCTGGCTACTTTTGTTCCATTTCTTCTAATTCGTATTTGGTTTACTTCTCTATCTCGTCCTCTGGAGCTCAGGATGTGTATATATATAACAAGCAATTGTTATGGCTTGTTTTAACTGAAGCTAGTGAGCTTCTCCATCATATTTTTCCCATAGATGTGTGTTGATTTGATTCCTATGTAACTTCCCCAGTGAGGTCCACTTGTAAAGTGCCATTTATGATGTTGGAATAAAAGGTATTTGCAATGAATAAGTTGTTGGTCTTACAACATTCGCAGTGAATGAGGTACTGGCCTTACAAAATTCTATCATGTGATCTACAGTACCATTTTGATTACCACAGCCATATTTCCTTCTACCGATCCATCTTCTTTGTTTCCAATGCCTACATTCCAATCACTGGTTATCAACTATCAATGTATCCTGATTGGCCAGTTAATCAAAACTGCAGAAGTTAATTAAAAAATCTTCAATTTATTCATCTTGGGCATTAATGGTTGGTGTGTAAGTTTAACAAAAAAATTTTTTTGATGCATCACTGCCCTCTGGTGGTTGTGGGAGCTACCCAGTCTTGCTCCTGGAGAGCCGCTGCTGGATTTGAACCACCAAGCCCATGGGCTGCAGTCCCGCACTCAGCCACTAAGCCACCGGGGCTCAACCGGTGTGTGAGTTTTAATAAAGAATATTAACTGGTACTTCTTGTAAGTGCATTGATATTATCTTATAACTAATGGCATTGTACTTCAGTCTAGATATTATTTTTTTTTTAACAAAGAATGCCACACCCTTCCACTTCAATGTATCATTTCAGGCATAGTAGGTCATGTGATTGTGTGATTCCAAATGACCAATACCACTCAATTTCACTTGGTTGATGCTTTGGATATCGATCTTTATGTGTTCCATTTCATTTCTGAGGACTTACAATTTTTCTTAGGTCCATACTTCATACAGTCCATGTTCTGATTATTGATGGATGCTTGTAGCCCTTTCTTCTCATTTGGAGTCAGGCCATATCAAACGAAGGTCCTGGAAGCTTCACACCATCCAAACCGCAAGGTTGACTCTACTTTGAGGAGGCAGCTCTTCTTCCACAGCCATCTGTTGTGTGCCTTCCACCCCATGAAACTCATCTCCTGACAAGAGATCAGACAATACTTCATTGCTTTCACGGGGTTCCCACCGGCTAATTATTTTTGAAGGGCATCATCAGGTCCTTCTTCTTTGTCTGGCTTAGTCTCTAAGCTCTTCAGAAACTTATTCCCGTAGATGACTGTGGCAGTCATGTACTCATGTTTCATTTCATGATTGGAAGTGTAGGGGTGGAGTCTAGCCTGTCAATCTGGAGATGGCCAATGAGGCCACTGTGTGGGCGTGGCTTTCTCTTGAGAATTCTGGGAAGTCTCATGATATTCCCCAGTTGGAGAAGAGAGATTTGACTCAGTCTCTTGGAGTCGGTCTACTGACAAGACAAGATGGTAGCATGCTGATAGATCCTGAGTCCTGGAATCTGGAGGAACTGGAGGAGAAGCCACATGTGCTTGCCCTGATGGAGCCAGACCTCTGGGGCCAGAGAAGCTACAGAGAGACCCCTGCCAGTGCTGAGATGCTTCTACTGCCAATGGATACTGATGACGGGCCTGGAGCCCTGGAAATGAGGAGCCATGGGGAGACCCCTGCCAGCGCTGGGATGCTTCTACTGCTACAGGATACACAAGACTCTGCACCCACTGGCCTGTGATTGTCCTGGTGTCATTATACATGCTTTGTGAGTCAAAAGGAGACTTTATAGACTGGTATTAGACATATGGTCTAGTGTCGGACTTATGGACTTGGACTGGACTGGGTTGGGATGCTTTCTCAATGTTCCATTCTTCTTGTATATCAACCTTTCCATTATATCCACGTGTGTGTTTGTGAATTTGTTTCTCTAGTCTACCCGGACTAACACAGTGACCTGGTGACACAGCTTCCAGCATCACAGCAGCAGATAAAGCACCACAGCATGATAAATTGATGCTCAAGTGATTTGGGGAATAGAGTCAAATGCACAAAATTAAATCATTTGTGTATCAACTGTGAGTATCAAGGATAAGGGTATAGTAGAAAATTTTTTACAGAAGAAACTCTATGTTGTATGACAGAAAAGTACAAAATTGATTCACTTAGGACAAAGAGGGGTTTGGCTTAAAATCTTAGAAGCTTCAGCTATACCAAGAGTCTTAGTTTTAAAATGTCCTTCCTCAGGATTCTGAACAGTTCATGTAAATGGGCTCATATAATATATGACTTGCTTGGTCTAACTTCTTTCATTAACCATAATGTTTTCATGATTCATATATATGGTAGCATGAAACAGAACATCCTTACTTTTTTTTTTTGTTTTGGGGGCATCACTGCCCTCTGGTGGTGGGAGTAGGAGGCCCATCTTTGCTGCTGGATTTGAACCTCCAACCCAGTGGGTCGCAGTCCCATGCACAACCACTACGCCATCAGGGCTCGGCCCCGCATCTTTTCTTTTTATGACTGACAATGTCCCACTGTACAGTAGAAAGGCAAAGTTTTCTACTCCCATAAATAATCACAGCCCATGTAATTAAAAAATAAAAATGATCCCTGAGACCCACAGGAAGTTTTACCCAGTCCCGTAGGACTGCCTAGTGGGATGTTGACTCCACGGCAGAGAGTGAAAATTCCACTACATGGAGAGACCATATGCTACCAATCAAATGATGGACATTTGAACAGTATTCTGGAGTTTTTGGTTTTGTCTTACAATCAAATGCTGACATCATTTCACTTCATTCCTAAATGCTTCTATATGTACCTCGAACACATGAAGCCAGTAAAGCAGTTGTAATTCACATCAATGACTACAACCCTTGACCTTCATCAGCAAGTGCTTCAAGACCTTCTCACTTTCAATCAGCAAGGTGGTTAGATGTGCAAGGTCATCTGCCTATCTCAGGTTGTTAATAAACCTTCCACCGACCCCAATGCCACATCCTTCTTCATATGGTCCTGCTTCTTGGATTATTCACTCAGCATGCATGTTGAGTAAGTATGATGGCAGGCTATATCTCTGATGCGTGCTTTTCCTGATTTAAAGCCACGCGTATTCCCTTGTTCTGTTTGCACAACTGCTTCTTGGTTCATCCACTTGTTCTGCATGAGCATAATGAAGTATTCTGAGATTCCTATACTTCTCAAGACTATCGTTTTTTATGAGACCCACAATTGAATACCTTTGCACAGTCAATGAAACACAAGTAAGCATCCATCTGGTATTTTCTGCTCTAAAGTAAGATCTTTCTGCTATTAGCTATGATCTTCCTTGTTCCAAGTCCTTTTCTGCATCTGGCCTCAACCTCTGGCTGCTCTGTGCCAATGTCCTGCTGCAGCTGTGGTCAGATGATCTTCAGCAACATTTCACTTGCATGTGATGTTAATGATGTTATTCCTTCACTTGAGCAGTCTGTGGAGTCGCCTTTCTTTGGAATGGGCACAAATATAGGTCTCTTTCAGTCCGTTGGCCAGGGAGCTATCTTCCCAATTTCTTGACATAGATGAGTGCTTCCAGAGCGTCCTCAGCACGCTGTAACATTTCAGGGGGTATTCTGTCAATTCCCGGAGCCTTGGTTTTGACTGCTGCATCCAGGGCAGCTTGAATGGCTTCCTTCGGTACCACAGGTTCTTGTTCATCTGCTACCCCTTGGAATAGTTGAATCCTAACCGATTCTTTTACGTACTGTGAATTGTATAGTCATTTCATCTTCTTTCGATGCTTTCTACATCATTTATTATTTTACTCACAGATTCAATATTGCAACACAGACCTTGCACTTTTCTTAAGTGCTTTCACTTTAAGCCATACTAAGCATATCGCTCCTTTTTGGTTTTCTAATTTCAGGTCTTTGCACGTTTCATGATAATATCCTAGTTTGTCTTTTGAAAATTTTACTGTTCCGTCCTTGCAGTTCATCATTTCTACCATTTGCTTTAGCGCCTACTCTAGGTTCAAGAGCAGTTTTCAGATTCTCCTCTACCACCCACTTTGATTTTTATTTGTTTCTTGCCTCTTCATAACCTTTGCTTTACTCATTAGCGTTTGTGATAGGTGGGTTTGTTGTGCCAACATGGCCAATGAGCACAGGTGAGGTCAACTGAAGGGTGGAGCTAGAAGTGGCTCAGCAAGCCCCACCCTTTCCCTCTTGCTCTTGGATCTTCAGACCAGCCGGCTGTCTTGTTCGTCCTGTGCCTCGATTTGCAAGCTACACTACCCGTGGGACACCTAATCCGTAGACTGTGTTGCTGTGAGTTGAGGTTCCTTTGAGCCCTGCTTTGCCACACTCCTGGCATAGACATCTCTTGAGCTGGGGACTGTCGGACTCTGTCATCTGGCTGACTGCTGGTGAGCTGCTCTGCTGTTTGTTGCTTGTGGCCGAAGGCTGAATAGCTCTACAGAGAACTACATGGCGGCCCTCAAGGCTCAAAGGACTGTTAGTGTACTAGCCATCTCACCCAAGTGAGTTGCACCGAGCCACTTGTACTGCTTTATAGATTAGTTAACTGTTTATTTCTTTAGTTAGATATCTTTCTATTTATATAACTATATAGAGAGAATTACTAGTATCCTGCTTTTGTTTCTCTAGAGAACCCTGTCTAATCCAATGTTCAACGCATCAAATCTATTCTTGAGATGTCCTTAAAATTCAGGGAATAGATTCAAAGTCGTGTTTTGACTCTCATGGATTTGTTTTAATTTTTTTCAGCTTCAATTTGAGCTTACATATGCACAATTGATGATCTGTTCCACAGCCGACCCCTGCCCTGGTTTTAGCTGCTTCTCCATGGTCTCTTTCTCGAGATGTAGTCAATTTGATCTCTGCGTATTGCATCTGGAGAAGTTCATGTGTATGGTCACTGGATTTTGTGATGATGTCTTTGGTCTTGTAACATTCTATCATGTAATCTCCATCTTCGTTTTCATACCAACACTGTGTTTTGCAAGCACTGTTCCTCTTTGTTTCTGACTTCTGTATTCCAATGACCAATAATGAATCAGTGCATCCTGATTGCCTGCTTGATCAACTTCAGACTGAAGATGTCTGTCAAATGCTTCCATTTTTGTTACCACTAGCTTTAACCAGGTTGTGTGATTTCCGTATCACACAATGGTTAATAAGCTTCCCTCCAATGCAGTTGCTGTATGCTTCTTTATGAAGTCCAGCTTCCAGATTGCTCAGGGGATAAGCTGAATAAATATGAGAGAACACGGACCCAAGCAACACAGTTCCTGACTTTAAGCCATGGAGCATTTTTTGTTCTGTTGGCACACCTGCCTCTAGTTCCTTCAAAATCTCTCTCACCTCATCCAGGTTCTATCTTCCCCACCTGCCCCCCAAATGCCTCCTCCTGCCTCCCACTTGGACTCCAGATTGGGAAAAGGATGGAGACTCTTTGTGTCTCAGGGAGCCCCGGGGTGCGGTGTTTAAGCAAGGGACTGATGTGGCCGTTTGCTCTTGTGGAGTCTGTTCTGCTCTGTCCAAAGACAGGATAGCTAGGAGTCAGAATCGACTCTTCCGGCCATGGAATTTATATCCGGGGCACCAGTGGTGAATGACTCCCTTCGTGCGGCTTTGGGCCTTTGGAAAAATAGTATGAGTTATTTCTCCAGTGAAAACCCTTGGGTGTTCTCCCCCAGAGGGTGATTTTTGATTAGGTCGATGGACACCATCCATACCTTGGATTGATATTTTCTCCCTGGCCCTGGACTGCAGTTTGGTATGTGATTGGTATGCACCGCGCAGAGGTGGGTCCTTGTGGCAGTCACCCAATCTGGTGTCAATTTGAGGATTAAGAGTGTAAGGGTGGAGTCCAGCCTGTCAATCTGGAGATTGCCAATGAGCTCTGTGGGGGCATGGCTTTCTCCTGGGAATTCTGCCTGTATTTCCCCCTTGGAGGTGAGGGACTCACTACTCGGTCCCTTAGAGATGCTCTACTGACAAGACACAAGGCAGACTCCCTGTGAGACATCCTGGAGGAGAAGCCACATGGGCTTGCCCTGATGGAACCAGACCTCTGAAGCTGGAGAAGCCACGTAGAGACTCCTGCCAGTGCTGAGATGCTTGAGGAGCCACGGAGAATCCCTGCCAGTGCTGAGCTGCTTCTATCATCACATTAGATACACAAGACTCTGCACCCACTGGCCTGTGATTATCTTGGTGTCATTGCATGTGACTCATGAGTCTGAAGAAGACTTATGGATTGGTATCAGATACATGGGCTAATATGGGACTTATGACCTTGGACTGGACTGGGATGCTTTCTCAACGTTCCATTCCTCTTGTACACAAACCTCTCCCTTGTAGACATATGTGTGCTTATGATTTAGTTTCTCTAGCCTATCCAGACTCAGGCAGTCTTACAAATGAGACGCGTTGACATCCAACCCCAACTTCTATGCGGTATGGATGACTGAGTGGTAATGGGTCAGTTTGAGGCCCTGGTGGGAATGCCAGGTCTTGAAACGGACCATCCACCCCACGGAGGCAGAAAGCAGAAAGAAAACAGGAGACAGAATCTCCTCAAAGAGTTGTCACAGGGAGCAGGGACTGTCACATTGAAGACAGTGGGATGCCTGGAAGGGGTCCCACAGGCAGAGCCAGCAGGGACAGTCAGAGGTGGGGCTGGGGAACAGAGAAGCCTACCTGAGAGGCACTAGAGGTCTGTCCTTAGGGGGCTAAGAGGAGCTGTCCAGCGCTCAGACAGAGTCTCCCAGTATGGGATGGGGCCTGCTCCCGGGGTGGACCCCGATCCATAATAAACCACTTAGTTGTACACTGGGTCTCTGAGCTCTGTGGGGCGATCGCAATACCTTTTTGAACCCAGAAAAGAAGCTGCTAGTGCTGGAGTGGGGAGGGCTGGTGTCAGAATTAGTCACAAGCTTGGGCAGTGGCGGTAGGTCTGTAGGTCTGGCCATCAGCTCTGGGCTGATGCTGCACATTCTCCCCCTGAAGTTACACAGGTCGCTGTCCATGCAACGGCCAGTCCCTCCCCAACTGGAAAATACCTCTTTTAGGGAATTCACCACCCCACCACGTCAGAGATCACCTATGCCGGTCACAGGCACACCTGGGAACTTGTGGTGGGGATAGAAGATCCAGTGCTCAATTTTCCTCCCCCCACCTCCTTTCCTCTTTCTTCTCACATCAAACTGCCAGGCCACCCAGGGGGAGAGGTTTGGGGCAGGGGGCTGCTTCAGAAACAAACAGAACCAGTCCAAAGGAGCGGATCAGCAGCTGCCCTGAAATGATGGCTTGGGTAAAGGCATCAATCCTGCAGACAGTCCTTCCTTCGCAGCAGGGAGATGGTGGAAGGGGAGGGCAATTCCAGACCCCTGCTGCCTAGAGCCAGTCCCGCCCCCTCCCCGACTCCAGCCAGCAGGCAGAGGGGAGAGCCTCGCGCTCCCACCTTCCTGGGCTCCTGGCGTTGGGGCTGGGTGAGAGTAGGGTGCGGGTCGGGGGCAGGGGCAGGAAGCAGCATCCTTGTGGGAAGATTCAAGTCCAGAGCGGCGCTCAGAAGGTCAGCGGGCCGTGCCAAGGGGCCGTAGGGCGCAGTGCCCGTGGCAGCTCCGTTTTTTTCCCCCGCAGGCGCCCTGGGGCAGCAGGCACGTGGCTGGATTCTGCTTCCAAAGCCTGGGCCCCCAGGAGCTGACAAGCCCATCCCCTCCCCTGCTCCCTCCTCCCTCCCGATCGGGGAAGCCGCCTCCCCCCCCCCCCCCCCCCCCCCCCCCCCCCCCCCCCCCCCCCCCCCCCCCCCCCCCCCCCCCCCCCCCCCCCGCCCCCGTTCCCCCTGGCGGCAGCCACAGCAGCCCCGCGCGCTCAGCGGCGCCAGCCTTTGTGGGAGCCTCAGCTCCGCTGCGCTGCGCCCGCACCCCCCTTCTCGCTCCGCTCTCCGGCCCGCGAGTTGGGTGGGCGATGGAGCCGAGGGCTTTCGATGGCTTGGACCCCTGGGTGCTGACGAGGTGGGACCCTCAACCCAGCCGGAGGACCCTCGGCGGCGCTGCCCAGTAGCTGGCCCCCCTGAGCTCCGGGCGGATGCGATACAGGTAAAAGGGGGCTCTGAGTAGCGGGGGAGGGGCCGCCGGGAAGGGGGTTCCCTCGCTTCAATGGTAACTCCTGGGGCAAAGACTACCATCATTTCCGAGGCGCCCCCCCTCTCCTCCCACCCCGGTGCCTCCTTTCCCTTGGGGTTAGAAGCTCTTTCTGCATCTGTCTCCTTTCTCTCTGTCTTTTGTGGGTCTTCTTTCTGCAGACTTTATCTTTGGGGTCGGGCGGAGGAAGGGATCGGGCACCTCATTCCCATCTCCTCTGTGTTTGCACACCCCACCCCACCCCACCCCACCCCCGCCCTGAAACCTCGATGTCCTGTCCAGGTGGCACCGGGTCTGAGTCACCTGCCCTGGACATGGGACATTTCTCCAATGACCATCGTGTCTGGCCTAAGTCAGATGCTACTTTTTTTTTTTTTTAAATGGCCTGGCTTCCCACAGCCAAGTCGACCCCGTGGGATTGGGGCCAGGTGGCCAAGCAGCCTGTTCAGAAGCAGAAGGCAAGCCCCCCTCCCACCACCCCCTCCTCCACTTGCCCAAGGTTCTGAGACCTCCAATCACAAAGTTCCTGCCTCCGGTGGACCTGGCTTTGTGTGAAAAGGTCTGTGCAGAGGGAACGTGTTTGGGGGAAAGGCAGGTGGCAGGTGGGGCTTAGGCAGTTGGGAGAATAATTACATCATCTTAGGACACCACTTCCCAAACCATTGAATATTTAATATGCACCCCTCCCCGCACTCTCACACTGAAATAAAAGACAGTGAGAGATGGCGCCCCTCTAGTCATTTCCTACCCCCCTTCTCTAGTCTGGGTTTTGGTTCTATAGGGAGTTCCTTTTTCCCTCCTGCTGAGTGCTGGGTACACACACACACACACACACACACACACACACACACAGGCAGATCTTGTGGGGAAACCACATCTGGGTCCCCCCTGTGTGTTCCAGGGGCTCCTGCTATAGGGCCTCTGAGAAATGGAGACTGTGGGGACAAAGCAGAATGCAAACAGGACCAGGTCAGAGCATCTTCATAGGGGGGCCCCTCCCTCCTTTCCTCTGGGGAGGATCTCTCTCCACTAGGAACCCAAGTTCAGGGGAGCCTGTCTCACTGCCTGCTTGTTCTTTGCCGAAGGTGATTTCAATGCCTGTGGCTGGTGCTGGCCCCTCACACTCCACAGTCCCCCACTTCTCTTATCCCTGCATCCCGCCCCCCCCCCCTGCCCTGCACTGTCTGTTTTCCAAGGCTACAGGAATGTCTCCAATTCCAGCTATCTGTGGCCTGGGTCCTGGCTGCCGAATGAGGCCAACTCAGGCAGCCTGCTGTGGGGTCCATGAGAGGCTGTGCCAGGCAATGGGCAGTGCGGGGTGAATGGAAAGTGCTAACTCAATGCTGGCTACTTAAAAATGTTCAACTGTGGTCGATTTGTTGTAGAAATGGCGTTTGTCCCTGTTGATGTCTAGTCCCCCAAGCCACAGGGCTGTGTAGAGATGTATGAAGGCATCCCTCAGGGCAGATGCCTAATCCCTCCAGATTTGATGGGTTTAACCTGACATTGCCCTCCCTTCCTGTCCCCCAAAGGTCTGAGAAGGATCAGGACCCAGGGGTCAGCAGGGAAAGGATGGCCTTGACATTGAACAAATCCAGACAAATGACCTGCCAAACAACTCCCGGGTGGTGGTGGTGGGGGGGGTGCCAAGTAATTTGACACCCAAGAGCTCTGGTGGATGGGATGGGGGTTCCTTTGACTTCTGCTTATTATTATTACTTTTGAAACGTCAGCCACTGGGACCACAGGGCTCCGGTGCCTGAGGGCAAAGGAG
>PVJH01025349.1:12608-31800 GCA_004026705.1 Nesogale talazaci
TACTTAGTCTCAGGCTCTCCAGGGCCAGAGAGCTGGGGAGCCCCCAGGTTTCATGCTCACCTGCCCCTCTGTGGCCTGGGTCCTGGCTGCCGAATGAGGCCAACTTGGGCAGCCTGCTGTGGGGTCCATGAGAGGCTGTGCCAGGCTATGGGCAGGGCGGGGTGACTGGAAAGTGCTAACCCAATGCTGGCTACTTTCCAAGGTCCAACTGTGGTCGATTTGTTGCGGCTGTATGGGATCGAGTTGGTTTTTACGCAGAGCGACCCTGCAGGGCCGAGTGGGTCTCCTCGTGAGGGCTTGAAAGGCTGTCTTCGTTCTGGAAGGGTCCCTGGTGGTGATGGGGCTGGGCCTTTGACTGCTAACTGGCAACTATCGGTTTGAAGACCCCCCAGCTGCTGTTTGGGAAAAAGACGTCTGCTTCCCGAAAGACGACTGACTGCCTTGGGAACCCGCTGGGGCACGTGCGCTCTGTCCTGCCGGGTGGCTGAGAGTTGGTGGCGACTTGGGTGGCGATCGGTTTGGTGTTTTAGAAATATGTATGGAAGCGGCTGGTCACCAGCTCTTTCTCCCTGGGGATGGCTAGGTGGGTTTGAACAAGTGACCTTTGGGCTAGTAGCTGAGTGTTCAATCAATGGGGCCAATCCAGGCTTTTCGAGGTTAATGCCATGTTTAGGCGACAAAGCATTTGGCATTTTCAATGATCTTTCCATGCACAGTTCAGTGATATAAAGTATGTTCCTCATGCTGTGCCCCTATCTCCCTGGCTTATCCCCCTTATCCATGCTGGCTATTCTTGTTTCGGCTTTTGTTACTGTGTAAACTTTCTCTCCTAAGGTGGATGAAGATCCACAGAGCATCTCAATCTTTCACCCAGCAATTCATATGCATGTTGTTTTATGCCAGGGGTTGCAATGTCCTACAAGGTGAGATCATGTATGCCACTTCCTTCTTCTGTTTTCTGTTCCATTCACTCTCTCCTCTCCCTTCCTGCCTCCTGGACTTTGGCCCTGGCCAAATGCGGCCCTTTCCAGTGAATGTTGTAAGGTGCTCTCACCTCCCGGTTAGTCTTAGTCCCTTCTTGGGCTTGTCTATTGTTTGGCCAGAAATTGAGTTACTGGGGTGAGTTCGGGTCTAGGCCTAAAGGGTGACTAAGGACCAGAGTCTTGGGGGTTCTGCCAGTCTCTATCTGACCAGTGAATCCAATCTTTTTTTTCTTTTTCTGTTTTTTAATTTATGATCTCGAGTTTTGTTCCACATTTTCCTTCCACTTTGTGCTCATGTGATCCTTTTCAGAATGGCATCACCTATCCCGGGTTTCAGGGTGTGGTGGGTCAGGTTCCTGGAGCCTTACTTGTCTTCATGTGTCTTTGACGTTCTTTGCTCTGGATGAGGGGAGACAATAGTTGCACCTCAGATGGCCACTCACACACATTCAAAGCTCCAGTCACTACTCAGCCAAGGAGATGTCTTTGTGGCCTGAGGTGGGGCTACTTGACCTGGATGTGTCCTGAGTCCCTAGACACGGTGACTCTTTCTCTCAAGGTGGTCCGTTATGGCTGTGTTTTCTTAACTTTGTCCTCTGTATACTCTACTATACTCATGAATATATATATCTATATATATACATATATATAGATATATATGATGCTGTTGGGTCACCATTGGACTGCTAGCACCAAGGTTGGTGGTTCTAAACCAGTCACTGCTCTGAGGGAGAAAGCAGTGGCTCCCTGCAGCATACGTAAATACATATGTGGAAATATCCTCAGTCAAGCCTATGTCCGCATTTGTGGGTGTCGTTCTGTTCTCTTTTCTACACTTGTTTGTATGCGTGTCTACGTACCCCCTGGTAGAGTCTTGTTGTGATAGAACTGTGCCTACCAATGCTTCGTGTGTCTAAGTATTCACTCCTAGATCATTGTTGCTGCAGGATTGCGTACATAATAGTCTTTACTTCGTGCCCTCCCACCCTTTTATTTCTCCTGGTGTCTTCCTTTGCCTTGTTCATTTTTTTGGCTGGCCTCCCTCTTCTTGTGTATTAAATCCTGGCTGCTTTGCAGAGCAGGGGGACATGCGTCCAATTTCTTTCTCTCTCTTTCTTTATGGTGATAAAAGATACGTCATATAAAATGTAACCCTTTTAAAGTGGACAATTCAGTGGGTCTGGAACATTGACCGTGTTGCCCCACTCCTGCCACTGTCTGGCTCCGGCACCTTTTCTTCACCCCTGGCAGAAACCTCTGCCCATTAGAGGTGACTCACGCTCCACGTTCTCCTTCGCTCAGCCCTGACACAGACCGAAGGAGGCCTCCTGGAGTGCCGTTACTACTGATCCTACGGAGACCCCTTGTGTGTCAGAGAGGACCTGTCCCTCCCAGGGCTGAAAGACCCACTCTCCCTGCCACCGTGCCCCTCTGGGACAGGGTAGGGCCGCCCCTGTGGGCTTCTGAGCCTGCTACCTCTTCCCAGGAATTAGCACCTCTGGAAACCTGCTGGCCTTGACGTTGGCAGCCACTCCACCGAAGAGAGATGAGGTTTTCTGCCGCAGTCAAGATGTATAACCCCAGAAACCCAAAGGGGGCCTTTCAACGCTGTCCTATCACGTCGTCTCTGCGTTGCGATCGATGACAGTGAATGTGGGTGTTTGTTTGTTTGTTTAGGTCACCCTTGGTGACCTTCAGTGCCCGGCTCCTTTCACTGCATATTGCTGTCATGGTGCTCTTCCTCCTCAGGCCCCAGGCAGCCCTCCCTGAGTCACCCGCTCAGACATGAGTCCAGGGACTCCATTAGGGATGCTGTTGCTATTAGGGGGGGGGGGGCCGGGGAGATTCGCAGAGAGCTTCTGCGCAGTAGAACACATCGTCATCTGGTTCCGATGCCCGTGCCATCCACACGCTCCTTGCCGTTGAAGCCCATTGCCGTCGCCACGGTGTCGGTGTCTGTCCATTTCACTGAGGGCCGACTCTCTACTCGACCCACTCCAGGCCTCGCAAGACTCTGCATGACCAAGGACCTTGTTTGGAGGCTTTGTCTGCCATCGGCTTCAGGACAGAAGGCAGTGCTACTCAGTTTTCTTTTTTTTGGGGGGGGGGCATCACTGCCCTCTGGTGGGAGTGGGAGCTACCCAGCCTTGCTCCTGGAGAGCTGCTGCTGGATTTGAAGCGCCAAGCTGTGGACCGCAGTCCCGCACTCAACCACTATGCCACCGGGGCTCAGCCCTCAAGTTTCTTCAAGTGGTTCTAACAAATAACCAACCGGTTTTATTGGGACATAGTCGGTGGTGGGAGTCAGCCGGTTTGCACTGGTGTGGCTGAACCCAGATCTAATGTTTTTGCTGAGTCCAAGAAACCACTTGTTAACATGGCACTTGTAATCAGGATTCTTTCTAACATGGGTGGCTGGGCAGGTGCCCAACGTGGAAATCACCAATTTACACTCCTTACTCTTTTTTTAAAAAAATTATTTTATTAGGGGCTCACACAACTCTTATCACAATCCATATATATATATATATATATATATATATATCCATTGTATGCCAAGCACATTTATACATGTGTTATCATCATCATTCTCAAAACATTTTCTTCCTACTTAAGCCCCTGGTATTATTAGCGCTTCCTTTTGCCATCCCTCCCCACTCCTTGCCCTTTTTTAATGTTCATCTGCATAAGAGGAGGGTTCCGATACCCTGTTGAAATAATTATCGGATTTCCTACTTATCTTTTTAAAATACTTTATTTTAAAATGACCATCAGGGCTGCAAACTGGGTGTTCAATTACTGGAATGCCACCACTGACCATGATCCACATGTCACACAATTAATTCAGTAGTTCAGTCATATCAAGAAGACTTGGACAGTCATCCCCCCAATCAATTTTAGGACATTTCCTACTCCTTGTCATTAGCTTCCGCTTTCCCCCCGCAACCTCCCCTGCCACACCCGCAAGAAGCCATTAAGCCAGTTGCTGTCTCTCTAGATTCATCCATCCTGGATTTCATACACCCCCAAACACACAAAATAAAATTAAAAAAAAAAAACAAAGAAAGTAAAAGGAGCTAGCAAGAAGAACAAAACACCATGTAGAAAAACCTCAACACGAAAGAAAGAAGAAAATATTAAAAACTAGGACAGCTTTAAAATGGGTCTCCGGGGAGATCAAATGAGAGCGCGTCAAATTTTAACCTAACTCCATCTAGTGGCTCCGGCCATTGACAATGGCTTCTTGCTCTCCAGCAAACACCATCCCTCAACTTCGTTTCGCCCCCAAGGGGAGGCAGTTTCTGAATTTGCTTCCCTTAGAATCTTAAGAGCCCGAGATGAACGATCCCTGAATCCCAGCAGCAGTCAGGGGCTGCTCAATAAATATTTGCCCAACCGAGAAGAATGACTGTGTGGCGAATTAGCTTCCTAAAATATTGATCTGTTTGATGCCGCACTAGCCACTGTCTGGCCAAAGGGGCAGAGTGAGCCTTGGGGGCAGGGAAACACCTGTCAGTTGCCGTCAAGCTGGCACCAACCGGAGGCAATCTGACACAGAACAGAGCGTCGCCTGGCCCCGCACCACGGATGGGCGTGAGTCTGTCCTCTAGTCTGCTTGCCTTCTGAGTGCCATCCCCCCTGGGGCTCATCGTCCAGCACCCTATTGGGCAACACTCTGGAAACACTGAGTTTTCATTGTCAGAATTGTCATGAAGCACTTTCAGATGAAGCCTCTGGTGTGGTTCCTGCCAGGACACAAAGAAACCAGAAATCCTGGCAACTGGACCGATGAGCCACTGCAGGGTAAACGGAGAGAAGAGGGACATTGCCGAGAATTGCCTTGTACTTGGGTTCATCACCGACGCCCGCAGAAGTTGCAATCTAGAAATCATATGACGGCCAACTCTGCTGCTCAAGACCTCCATCAAATGTTGGGGCCGCGAGACACAGGACCCAAGCCATGGTGGGTTCAGCTGCCTCATCTGCGTGTGAACGCTGCACCGTGAGTCAAGAAGACCTGGGGGAGTTGAGACACTTGACTT
Source organism: Nesogale talazaci (assembly GCA_004026705.1). NCBI lineage: Eukaryota > Metazoa > Chordata > Mammalia > Afrosoricida > Tenrecidae > Nesogale > Nesogale talazaci. The sequence goes on from PVJH01025349.1 coordinate 17,635, forward strand.
CGGAGGTTGCCCAAGAATACTGGAAGCTCCAGGGGCTGCCAGGAGAACAAGGACATCTGTCTCAGAAGAAATATGGTCAGAATGTCCCTTCGAATGGAGGAGGCTGGGATTTCAGCTCATGGACTGGGGGCGTGTTATCAGGAAGGACCAGTCCCTGGAAAAGGCCATCGCGCTTGGTAACATGGAGGAGAAGCGAAAAAGAGGAAGACCCTCAAGGAGACAGGTTGACAGAATGGCTGTAACAATGGGTCCGGCCGTAGCAGCCATTGTGAGGATGGTGCCTGGTTGGACACTATTCTGCTCTACCGTACACAGGGTCACTGTGAGTGACCATGACACTTTTCAGAAGTAGCTCTCCAGGCCTTTCTTCACAGTCACTCTGAGTCTGGAAACTTGACCTGTGTAGCTTGTGTGGCCCTGCTGGACCTCTAGCATGGGGGGACCTCGCAAGCCTCCAAAATATGGCAAATCGACAATTGAGGTAGGTGGAGTGAAATGCTTTGGAGACGAAATATTGTGGAATGTAAACCATGCCTCCAGGCGGCAAACAATCCAAGAACGTAGAGCGGAAGCAAGACTGTCTACCCCTTCTCTGCCTGACAACAGCTCAGAGCAGAGACATGGGCTTTAGGTGAGTGAGAAACAGCAGAGTAACATCTCCTGTCTGTGATCCTTCTGACCTTGCCATGCTGATGGAGTCGAGCCGATCTCAGAGGGAAAGTGCCCCGAGTCTTTGCAAACTGTGCCCTCACCCTTACCTCACTTGCGTTGCCCATTCCAGATGAGAGGGACGATTGACTGGGTCTTCCTTTCCCCACGTCTTTAGTGAAGCTATCCTGTGGGCTCTGCAAACGCAGCAGAGAATGAAATCATCATCACAGTAGTGAACAGAACTGACCGCAAACTGGATGTTGCTGGGAGTACATTGCCTTGCACAGAATTAAACAGTTTCATCCTCACAACACTTTACACACGTTCTTTCCGCCCACTATGCAGGTGAAGCAGTTGTGGGCCAGATTCAGGACTTGAGCCCAAGCAGGCTGACTTCAAAGCTGGGGTATGTATTCACTGACTCCCTTCAGTCAAGGGCTATCCCAGGGGTCTTAACACCATAGTTCTGTGACCTGTTGCAGGTAGAGAGCATTCTCCGGGGTCCACATAGGTCCCAGGCAGGGAATTTTAGGGGCTGGCAGTAGGCGTCATGGGTGTGTGTATGGGCAGGTGAACACTGCTTGGACTCTTGAGTAGACTTCAGAGCAGAAGCATCTTTGGGGTTGGGGTGGGGAGTGAGGAGGATGTTCAAGACAGATGGGAAAGGTGATTGGAGGCCAAGAGAAGTCTGGGGAGAGGTGTGCAGGGTTAGCATAAGGCATGGCTTTGTGAAGAGCGCCGAGGGAAATGAGGCTGGAAGGGAAGTTGGGGGCCGTATCAGGGAAGATTCCGTTGGCAGTGAAGGTTCCTTTTGGGTTTGATCAATGGACAGCAACACTGGGGAGCTGGAGACAGAGATGCTCAGGGAGAGTCCACTGGGAAAGAAAGGCACCCCAACCGGGATATGTTGGGGTGCCGGAGAGATGGCAGTGGGAGAGGAAGTTCAATATGGAGCCGCTCAAAACCCAAACCAATAATAGCAATGTGAACAAAGCTGCCAGAGGGTACCTATAAGCACCTGAGTTAGGGCATGTTCCCACATTGTCCAGAACCCTTTGTGGATCTCCTGTCAATGGAACAAAAGCCCATGTCCTTAGGATCCATAAGACACAGCTGTCAACTCCCAGCCCCTCACTGTCCCCTCCACTCATTCTCCTCCCACCACATGGGCCTCTTCACTTGCTCCTTAAGCACAAGAGGCACAGTCTTGCCTCAGGGCCTTTGCACGGCAGTGCCCTTGCTCACTGCTGGCCCCTAGTGCCTGCCTAGGACAGGGCTTGGGACCCAGCAGTCTCTGCCTAAGTGTTAAATGAATGAATGAACGTCAGAACCAGAACGGGAGGTGATAACAGAGGCAGGAGACAAAGTTAAAAGAAAGAATTCAGGGGCTGAGCCCCGGTGGCGTAGTGGTTGTGTGCGGGACTGCGGCCCCCTGGGATAGAGGTTTAATTCCAGCAGTGGGGCTGGGCCTCCTACTCCCACCGCCAGAAAGCAGTGATGCCCGCCCCCCCCCCAAAAAAAAGGAAGAAAGAATTCAGCTAACAATTTCGTGGCTCAGGTGGGCTCCTCATAGGGTGGTGGTGGTAGTGGTTCTCTTCAGCTCCCGCCTCCCCCAATTCTTGCACAGGCCTGAGACAGACAAGAAAACCATGTGGCCAAGTGATGGACACCCCATCACCCACCAGGCTGGGGGAGCAGAGTGGTGGGGGCAGGGTAGGGAGCTGGAAAGGGCACATTCTGCCAGCGACAAGATTTCTTCTCCCGCCGGCCGCATGCACCCAGGTTGCACTGTCACGCTGGTTCTCTGCTGCTGCCATCTGCCTGGCGTTTCCTTTCGCCCTCTTGTCCTGTATGTGGGGCAGGTCTGGAGTTTTGCCCTGAGTGGTGACAGCTGTTGTCGGTCCTGGCCGAATTCTTCCTTTCACCTTGCTTTTCGCTTTTCTACACCAGTGAAGACGGGAAGGGGGTGAGGGGTGGGGGCAGAGAGCCTCCATTGCTGGGGATAAGTGAAGGGGCGGGTGTGGTTAGAACACCCTCCTCCCATGGTCCTGCAGGCAGCCCGTGTCCTCCAGCATGTGGGTAAGCGGGGAGCTGGGGCTGAGGGCAGCTGTGGGCAGTGAAGTACTTACGGGGAGGAGGGTGACTTTTCTGGACCATCTGTTCTGAGTTTTGTTTGATTGCTGTGGTAAATATGTAGATAACACGACATTTGCCGTTTCACGCGTCTCATTTCAGTGACATTAAATATGTTCACCGTGCTGTTCAACCCTCGCCAGCAACCAGCCTGAATCTGGCTGCCACCCTTAGCAGAAGTTCCACGCACCCTACGTTTTATATTTTCTTCCACGTGTCTTCTACGTGGTCCACGTAACCTGCGCCCACCCCCATACCCACGAATAAACTTTGACGTCTCCACACTTGCCTGTTCTGCATGTCATCATTGTTGGGTGAGGCATCCGGAATCAGGGTTGATTCGATGGCAGGGAGTCTGGTTTTGAGACTTTGCGCAACCCTCGTCACCGAGGCCTGGAAATTCCCTGAGTCAGAACCTGGGTGAAGGTGAAGACACAGTGTCTTCACGTGTAAAAATTAAATTGCACATTTCTCTGCCTGTTTGTTCCCCTGCAATAAATACTTCCAACACCAAAATGATTGTACTGCATTCATGACAACAAAACCAAAGCAAACCCAATGCCGTCCAGTTGGCCCCCAAGGGTCGGTTGTCAGCTGCCATGGGGGTGGTTCCAACCATGGCCACCCCGGGCATGACAGAAGAAGACACTGCCCGGAACTCGCCCTCCTTGCCATGATTGCTATGCTTGAGCCCGCTCTGGCAGCCCCTGAGGAACCTGTGTGGCATGGTAGGTCGTGAGTTGGGCTACTAACCACAAGGCCAGCAGTTTGAAACCACAAGGCACTCTGTGGGAGAAAGATGAGGCTTTGTACTCGGGTAAAGAAGCCCACAGGGACAGTGCTACCCTGTCCTGTAGGGTCCCTATGACTCCAACATGACTCAATGGCATGAGCTGGGATTTTTGCTTGGTTGTAGCCATTGTGTCACCTCATCTCATCAAGGGTCTCCAAGGTTAGTCATGACCATCAGCACCCCCCAAAGGTCTTACTGAATCCATGAAGATGCACCCTTCCTTCCTGCAACCATATTTTGAGCTGGAAAGGAAATGCAGGAAGATAAGGTATGCCAGGCGAGGTCTCCCCAGCCCAACACAAGTCCCAGGGGAAGGGGGAACTCAACGCACCCAGTTATATGCAATGATGTGCAAATGTAGGGAGATCGCAGGCCGGTGGTTGCAAAGTTGTGTGGATCCAAAGTTGGTGAAAAACATTGCAAGGCGAGGGCAGCTCCCAGGGTGGCCAGCCAGCTGGAATGTCCAGCGAGAGAGACAGACAGACACATACACAGAGAGAGAGACAGAGAGAAATGGAGGGAGAGAGACAGAGCGAGAAAGCAAAAGAGAGAGAGAGAGATAGAAAGAGAGAGAGAGAGAGACAGAGAGAGACAGAGAGAGAGAGAGAGAGAGAGAGAGAGAGAGAGAGAGAGATCTTGGTCATAATTCCAGGGAAGGTCATCAGACTGCAAGCTGATTGACAGGCTTGACTCTATCCCTATCTTCCCACAGGTGTCATGTTCACACATTACAAAAATCTAACCACATCATACCAACTCTGAAATAAGGTTGTTCTGTGTGTGTGTGTGGGGGGGTTGTCGTGGGGTTATAAATAGAGCTATAGGAACCATCTCGAACATGACACAGTCATTATTGTTGGGTTAGAGTAGAACTTTTTTTCCCCTTTAATCATTTTATATAGGCTCGTATAACTCTTTTTTTGTTTTGTTTTTTGGGCATTACTGCCCTCTGGTGGGAGTGGGAGGCCCAGCCATGGTCCTGGAGAGCTGCTGCTGGATTTGACCAGCCCATCCCGTGTGCCGCAGTCCCGCACTCAACCACTACGCCACCGGGGTTCAGCCCAGGGCTCCTATAACTCTTATCACAGTCCATCCACTCACCCATGGTGTCAAGCACATTTGTATATTTGTTGCCATTGCCATTTTCAAAACATTTTCTTTCTACTTGAGCCCTTACTATCAGCTTCTTGTTTTGCACCCTCCCTCCTTCACTCTCCCTCCCTTGTGAACCCTTGATAATTTATAAATTATTATTATTTTGTCACACTAACTGATGTCTCCCTTTACCCATTTTTCTGTTTTTCATCCCCCCCGGGGCGGGGTATAGGAGATCATTGTGATCAGTTCCCCCTTATCTCCTCTCCCCTTTCTTTTCCCCTCCTGGCATGTCTACTCTCAGTATTGGTCCCGAGGGGGTCATCTGTCCTGGATTCCCTGTGTTTCCAACTCTGATCTGTACCCGTGTACATGCTCTGGTCTAGCTGGATTTGTAAGGTAGACCTGGAGTCATGATAGTGGGGGGAGGAATCATTAAAGAACTAGAGGAAAGTTGTATGTTTCATTGGTGCCATATTGTACCCTGACTGACTCGTCTCCTAGCCATGACCCTTCTGTAAGGGGATGTCCAGTTGCCTAGAAAGGTGGGTTTGGGGTCTCTATTCCGCATCCTGCCTCATTCACAATGATCTGATTTTTTGTTCTGGGTCTTTGATGTCTGATACCCAATCTCATCAAACCTTATGATCACACAAGCTGGTGTGCTTCTTCCATGTGGGTGTTGTTGCTTCCCTGCTAGCTGGTTGCTTATTTATCTTCAATCCTTTAAGACTCCAGTCACTTTATCTTTTGATAGAAGGACACCATCAGTTTTCTTCACCACATTTGCTTATGCACTCACTTTGTCTTCAAAGTCTTCGATCCTGTTGGGAAGGTGAGCATCATGGAATGCCATTTTATTTTATTTTTTAGGCATCACTGCCCTCTGGTGGTGGGAGTAGGAGGCCCAGCCTTTGCCCCTGTGAAGCTGGAATTGAACCTCCATCCCAGTGGTCCACAGTTCCGCGCACAACCACTACGCCACCGGGGCTCAGCCCCGGAATGCCATTTTAATAGAACAAAGTGTTCTTGCATTGAGGGAATATTTCAGTAGAGGTCCAATGTCCTTCTGCTATCTTAATACTAAACTTATAATTATATGCACCTAGATCTATTTTCCCATAGTCATATAAAATATATTTACATATATACATGCCAATATTTCGACCTCTATAAATGCCCTTTGCCTCCTAGTTCTTTTCTGTATATTCTTTCACCTTCCTCTTGTCCCACAATCATAGTCAGCCTTCATTTGAATTTCAGTAATTCCCCTCGGTTATGTTGCCCTTGATAAAGCCCTACCTGGCCTCCTACACCCTCCTTGCCATTGATTTTAGATCACTGGTTATTCCCGTATCCCTAGATTTGTTAACGCCTACATCCTTGTCCTCCCCCCCACCCCCACACCTCCTTCATGCCCTCTGGAACCATCAGTCCCATTTTTTTCCTCCTCCAGATTGTTTATCCCAGCTATCTTATCTAGCTAGACATGCAGAGATATTAATATGCCCAAAAAATGAGAGAGCAAAACAAAGCAACAAAAGAAAACAACAACAAAAACCAATGACAAAAATAAAAGAAAATAGTTCAAGGTCTGTTTGTTGACCTTTAGGAGTGTTTTCCAGTTGAGTTTGATGGGGTGCCACACCTTGTCCCTAATGTCTATTTTCAGTATTCCCTGGGAACTTCCTTGCTCTGCTCCCCTTGTGGTTCTGTTACGCTCCTTTGTGTTTTGCCTCGGTGTGGTGGGCACAGATCAGGCACAATTGCCACACTGTGTCTCCAGTGTTGTCCCCCGTAGCACTGTGAGTCAATGAGGGACGATGCATCTTCTCGTGGGGCCAGCTCTATGATCCTCTCTGTGTATTGGCTGCTCTGAGCAACATGGTCCTCAGGGCTTAGCGGGGCAGGAGGTGCTCCCCCCTCCCTCCCCCCTCGTTGGCTCCTGTGTGCTCTGCTCAGACATGTCCCTCACCCTGAGCTGTCACTTTAGTGCTGTCCTCTGAAGTGAATTCTTCTGGGGAGAGGAGGGGCTGTCCATGTAGTTGGGATAGGGGCCGGCCCCTCAGACCTCCCTACGTGTTGCCTGCAAGAGTAGGACTTTGGTTCATCTTTAGCTTTTGCATTTTATTCCTAGATAGAGGGGAAAAGACATTTCCCCACCCTGGCCCATTAATGGGGCACTTGTAGGATCACCATCCTGTCCTTGCCTGGATGTTTGTATATATGTGTGTATATATGTATATAATATATATGATATATTCTTGAATGAAGGACCTCTTGGGTATTTTTCAATTTCTACCCTCTCCCTAAGAGCACCCCACCTTTGCCTACACTGCACCAGGAGCTCCAGACGCTTGGAGAATTGCTCACAGGCTGTTCCCCCAGCGGCAAGACCGACTGCCCCCATGATTGCTTGTCCCTCCAGTGGGTGAGGCTGTGTAAGGTCCTCTGTGCAGCTGTGTAAATGTTCTCTAACCCCACTCTTTCTCTGTCCACATGGAGATCCCCCCTCCTCCCCCACGGCCCCCCGGAGCAGCCCAGGCTCCAACTGGTAGCCAAGGTGATTCAGGTGCTGAGTGTCCACCCACCCCGCCCCCACTCAGGTGAGGCTTTGTGTGAGTCTGGGTAGACTAGAGAGACAAACTCATAAGCACACATATGTATATAAGGGAGAGGTTTATATACAAGAGGAATGGGACATTGAGGACGTATCCCAACCCAGTCCAGTCCAAGCCCACAAGTCTGCTATTAGCCCATATGTCTGATTCCAGTCTATACAGCCTTCTTCAGATTCATGAGGTATGTGCAATGATGTCAAATGCAGGACAATCTCAGGCCAGTGGGTAAAAAAGCCTTAGGATCCAGTGGTGTTGCAAGCCTCAGCACTGCTAGGAATCTCTATGTGGCCTTTTGGGCTTTCAGAGGTCTGGTTCCATCGGGGTAAACCCATGTGGCTTCTCCTCAGGGTTGTCTCACAGGGAGTCAGCCTTATGTCTTGTCAGTAGAGCATCTCCAAGGGACTGAGTAGTGAATCTCTCACCTCCACAGGGGAAATAGGGCTGGATTTCCCAGAATTCTCAGAGGAGAAGACCATGCCATACAGAGGTCTCTTTGGCGATCTCCGGATTGACAGGCTAGCCTCCACCCCTACACTCTTAGTCCTCAAATGGACACCAGATTGAGTGGCACAGGCTTCTATTTGGAGGTGGGGAAGTGTTTGAACAAGAAGTACCTGACACTTCAGGAGAGTCCTGTCTTTATCCTCACTCTCACTGGGTCAGTCTCAATTCCTGTGGCCTCAGCTCACGCCATGTCACTTCTTTCTTCTGTTTGTCTTTCCCATATGCCCCTCTTTATACCGTCTATTCAGGGACCCTGCCTCTTCCAGATGAAAGCCCCCACTTCATCCCATCAGCGCTGGGTAAACAGAGGGGACAGCACACCTGCTGGGAGGCTTCTCTGGGCTCGGGACAGACCCAAAGCATGTTTGCGCTCCATGTGTGCACAGGGCAGCTGCTCTCCTGAGCACCATCTCCTCCTAGCTCTCTTATGGAGGTGTCAGGACACATACACACACACACACACACACTCACTTACCACGTGAAACATGCACGCCACACCCATATACTGCTCCACATACATATGCATGCACCACCACACTGGATGACACACACGCACACAAGATATTCATCACATGACACCACAAACATACCATACCATACACATACACTGAACGCATACATACACACACCATATAACATCACACATATCATAGGACACCATCACATCACAGCACATACACATTTACACACACCATGACATCCACACATCCACACCATACACATATGCTTCACCACACACATTCTATACCCTATGACACACAGAGACATACCACACACACATCACACCATACACAATGTCACACTACACATACCACCTATATACATGGCACACACAGCACATTACATACACACATGCCCCCCACACATATGAATCACATCATAACACACAACTCACAGTACCTACTGCACTACACACATTACACCACACTCAGGTACACTATGACACATGATAATGCACCACATGTACAAGTCACAGCACACACACATATGCCACACATATACACTGCACCACTCATACACTATACCACCCACATACCATACCACATGCATGACACACATACAACACACATACTGCCTCCATCCACTACACACATGCCATGCACACACACCCTATACCACACACATATATGGCATACAGACCAGATTATGCACCCATGTACACACCACACACACCTCACACACACCAAGTCATGATACTCACATCACACCACACACACGCCACACACTGCCACTTCCATACCACACAAACACACACACACCCCTCCCTCAGCCCCTCCCCACCCCACGAGAGCCTGATTGAGCTGGGAGCTGTGTGCACCTGGGAGCATTCCTCCCCGTGGCTGAGCCGTTTGAGGGCCCTGTGAGGTACTGGTGATTGCCCCACCCCCATTCCACAAGGAGCCCTAGGGGTGTCGTAGTGGGTTTCTTGCTGGGTTGCTAACTGCCAGGTCAGCAGTTCAATGCCACTAGCCCAAACGAGGCAAACGAGGCTTTCTCCTCCTGTAAAGATTTACAATCTCCACGACCCCAAGGAGCCTGTGTTAGTCCGCATAGACTAGAGAAACAAATTCATAAACATGCATATGTATATAAGGGAGAGGTTTATATACAAGAGAAATGGACATTGAGAAAGCATCCCAACTCAGGCCAGTCCAAGCCCACAAGTCTGCTATTAGTCCATCTGTCTGATACCAACCTATACAGTCTTCTTCAGATTCATGAGGCACATGCCATGACGTCGAATGCAAGACAAGCACAGGCCAGTGGGTAGAAAATATTTGGATCCAGTGGCGTTGTAAGCATCTCAGTGACGGCAGGGGTGTCTACATGGCTTTTCCAGCTTCGGAGGTCTGCTTCCATCAGGGTAGGTCCGTGTGGCTTCTCCTCCGGGCTGTCTCGCAGGGAGGCAGCCTTGTGACTTGCCAGTAGAGCGTCTCCAAGGGACCGAGGAGTGAGTCTCTCACCTCCACAGGGAAAGAGGGCCAGATTTCGCAGAATTCTCAGGAGAAAACCACGCCCACACAGAGGTCTCACTGGCTATCACCAGATTGACAGGCTAGTCTCCACCCTTAGACTCTTCGTCCTCAAATGGACACCAGGTGAGGTGACCGCCACAGAGCCGTTCTCCTCTGCCCCCTGGCCCCGTCACGGAGTCAGAGTTGACTCGAGGGCAGTCGGACTGTCCTTTATCTGACCCCATTCGACAAGGAGACCTGGTGGTGCTGCCCGGCTGCCCCCTGCAAGGCTTTGTTGCCCGCATCAGATCAAGGAAGCCGAGACTCAGGGCCGGGGATGTGCCCGGGAATTCACAGCACCTGAGTGGAGGGCTGGGGTGGAGGCAGGTGTGTCCACTCTAGAATCCATCCTCTTCCCTACCTGCCCTCCTCCCTGGCCCTCGCTGGCTCACCTCCACTCTGCCTGCCCTTCAGGCTGCCCAAACCAGAGATCACAGAGAGGTGTGTGGCAGCTCCTCTGGCTGCTCTGGGGGAAGGCCCTTGGTTGGATTTCACAGACCCTTCCTGGCACTTCTTCGCATGCAGATGGCTCCTTGCAAGGTGTCCTTCCCGCGTGACCTCACTTCGGTGCTGTCCTCCCCTTTGAGAAGACACTGCTCTGAAGAGCATAGGGTTGGGACTCTCCCCACTCCAGCGTCACCTCATTCCTTCCACTGACAACAGAGGGATCCCCCCCTTTCTGAGCGAGGTCCTCACCACCGGTTCAGGACTTAGGAAACACACCGTCTTAATGATGCCTACCGTCACAATTCTGTGACCTTGACGCTGTGCGACTCTTTCTATCGTCCTTGTGCACGTCATTCCCCCATCATGGACAGAAACCTGCTGCCCTCTAACCACCGCCCTCCACCCCCGCTAACCACAGATCATCTTTGTTTTCTACTTGCTGATTTCACACGTGTGAGATCAAATGGTATCGATCCTTCTGTGGCTGAGCAGAAGGCTGATCCTTACGTCGCTCAGCATAAATGTCTCTGAGGTTCTTCCATGCCTCCTTATGGTCAAGTAGAATTCCACTGTGTGGACACATAAGACCTTGCGTAAACCCACCCATCCCTTGAAGGGCACTTTGGTCGGTTCCATCCGGGGCCTCTCGTGGAAATCACTGCCAGGAACATTGGTGTCTTCTTTTCTAGGGACTTGTTAGACCAGCTCACAGCGCCCCAAACGTGACACAGCAAAGCATTGCCCGGTCCTGCACCTCTTGCACCGTTATGACTGTGTCTGAGCCCTGTGTGGTAACCACGCTGTCGACCCGTCTCCTCACGGGCCTGCCTCTGCTTCTCCACTCCTCTGATTCACCAAGCATGCGGACCTTTTCCTGACCACATGTCCAAAGAAGGCGAGAGGAGGAAGTCTCACCCTCCCTGCTTCTGCGGAACATTCTGTCTGTACGTCTTCCGAGACTGAGCTGTTGGTCTTTTGGAAGTCCATGGTATGTGGAGGTCCAGGAGCTGTGGGGCACAACTGAATCCATAAGCTGTCACGCATGACATAGGGAAGCCTGCAGGGCCCCAGGCCGTGGCTGGCAGGCTCTGGAGAGCATTTCCTCGGGTAGCTACATCTAAAGAATGTTCAAGCATTCATTCATTCATTCATTTATTCATTCAGGCAAACAATATTGATGGTGCCAGGAACCCCGTAATCAATCAGGAATAAGGTACAAATAAGGAATTATTTCAGAAGCACTGAGTGTGAAGACCTCTTTGGAAACAGCTGGGAGGAAGAGCGTGGGGGAGGGGTCTGCGGGGGCAGGGTCATCAAAGAAGGTGGCATCGGACCCTGGCCCTCATTGAAGAGAGGGGGCTGACCCAGTGTGGACTGCAGGGCAACCATGCTGGACAGGGGGACAGCGATTCCAGAGGGGCCCGCTTGGCAGAGCCCAGCGCAGCAGTAGGGAGGCTCTGAGTCAGGGTCTACTGGACACCAGAGGAGATGGCCCCGGGTAAGGTGAAGCTGTTGAATGCAACTTTCACTCTAGGAACAGCTCAAGTGCCACTGTATGTCCCAGAAAGCTGCGGCAGTGGCGTCCAGAGCAGAGCCTGAAGGGGAAAGTAGCCAGGGACGCCTGCTAGCTGGGTGCCCGATTGAGACCAGGTAGTGACGATGGGCCGTGTGGGGTGGGAACAATTAGACTCAGGAAGAACTGTGGGGATCCCTTAGGGGGGACCCGTTGGGGTCTCACCCGTACAGGCTGTTGGGGCACCATCCCATGACGAGCCCGTTTGCGGCTTGAAAGCGCGAGGGCAAGTTGTGGCCAGTGAAGAGGCGGAGAAGCCGGGGGCCAAGGCATGCATGATTATGTATTGAGCTGCTACGCTAGCCTTAGGGTCAGCGGTTCGAACCCACTGGCCGCTCCTCAGCTCTCCACTCCTGCAAAGCATTACAATCGTGCGTGGCAGTTACCTAGGTGCTGTCAGTTTCAGAGGCTTCAGAGTGACAGGGGTGGAGTCTGGCCCGTCAATCAGGTCACAGCTTATTGACCTCGTTCGGAGGTGCAGAGGAGCTAAGTAGCGCGGTGGAGGCAGGATAGACGCTCACTCCCTGTGAGACATCACAGACAAGCCTGATGGAGTGACACGGAGGCCTCCAGAGCCTTGGGAGCTAGAGCCCCGTGGAGACCCCCTGCCAGTGCCGAGATGCTCACAACACCACTGGATCCGGAAGACCTCCCACCCACTGGCCTGTGATCTTCCTGCATTCGGCATCAGTGCCTGTGCTTCGTGAGCTTGAAGAGGGCTTCACAGATTGGTATCGGATCTCTGGGCTAATATCAGACTTCTGCACTTGATCTGGACTGGGCTGGGCTGGTTTCTCACTATTCAGTTGCTCTTGTATAGAGAGGCCCCCCCTTTTTTTTTATCTACATACGAGTGTCCCTGTGAATTTGTGTCTCTAGTCTACCCCGACTAACACACCTGGAAGCCCACAGGGGGAGTTCTGCCCTGTCCCACAGGGTCACTGTGGTCGGAGGGCAGCGAGCTTGCTCCCCATCTCCAAGACAAACGTGGGACACGTGGGTGGCTGTCTGGGAAGATGCCCCAGGGCTTTGCTTCCCTGTCCCTCCTCCCTGGGCACCAACAGCCCGTCCCATAGACAGAAGCTGCCCGGGCCTGTGTGAGAGCCCTGGCTGGGCTCTGGGGCTTCAGTCAGAGTAGACAGGGCATAGCCAAACCAGCCCACCTGCCGAATTTGTTCGTAGGGAAGTGGTAAGCAGGTTGACAAGGCAAAAGGATGGGCCTTTGAAGACTGAGGTGCGCTCCGCCCAAGCCGGGACACCAGCCACCACATACACAGGTGCCCGTTGGACCTTGACTAAGGAAGACCGAAGAGATACGACTGCATTTGATACAACTCCATGGCATCGGCAAAGAACGCTGGCAGTGCCACAGACTGCCCAAAGAACAATCGGCTTTCTTCCCCGTGCAGTGGGATCCACTGCTTATCCCTAAGTGGTTACCAAAGGAATATTTTTTTCCTCCCTCCCTCCCTCCCCCTTCCCCAACGCCATGGAAAAGTAGTTTGCAAAACACAAAAGACTTTATAGATGCACAACCGTAGGCGACGAAAATTGAGGTTTCACAGCGGTACGTTGAAGTTTAAAGGCACCGCAGAAGACAGATCTATCAAATCTTTATAAGCTTGGAAGAGAAGCCCCCGTGGGGGGTGGGGGGGTCGTGGGGGATGGAGGGGGTTGTTTTCCTGAAACCCATGTGGCATGGATCTTGGGGAAAGGCCTGGAGTGGGTTCTGGCTGCTCTGCAGGCTTCAATCAGGCCACCCCCCCAATACCCTGGACTTGACATCCAGGGCATCCTGGGGGGTGCGTGTCACACCTCTTGCGGTGCCCCTTGGAACCGGGAGGGTTTGTGCACGGGCTGCAGCCTCCCGCGTGCATTTCCCACTTGCTGGAGGGGCGCTGGGTCACACAGCCTCTCAATGATTACACTTTTGGGGAACAGACCCAGGAGAGGGGGTCGGGTCGGCCCCCTTGGGAAGACATCAAGGGGCACTGAATCCCAAACAGGAGGAGGTGCTGAATGGAACTCTGCTATGGGGGCGGGGTGGATTCCGAAAGCCATAGTCCCCTCGAGGTGCCAAGTAGAGTCCTCCCTGTGGCACACAAGGTCCTGCTGTCTGCCTCCGGGCCCTCACCTCCCTGCCTCACCCCCACCAGCTCACTCCCCACCTGCCCACACTAGCCTCTGAGCCTCCACTCGCTTTTACGAACACACCTGTGCCTCAGGACCTTTGCACACCTGTTCCCTCTCCAGGCTGCTTTTCCCGGGTTCCCAGGCTCTTCCCGGCCTTCCCTCCCATGCCATCTGCTCCCTGCTGCCCTCTTTTCGCATCTC
>PVJH01025350.1:0-31709 GCA_004026705.1 Nesogale talazaci
AGCCCCGTTGGCGTAGTGGTTGAGTGACAGACTGCAGCCCACTGGCTTGGTGGTTCAAATCCAGCAGCAGCAAGGCTGGGCTTCCCAATCCTACCAGAGGGCAGTGATACCTAATTAAATTTAAAAAAAAAGAAGAAGAAGAAGAACTTTCTAGGAAGTGGGGAGGAGACCTGAAGGCATCGAGGTTATGATACGGGTTGGCCGCTAATCTCAAGGTCAGCAGTTCAAAACCACCCACTGCTCTGCAGGGAAAAGATGAGGCTTTCTACTCCCATTCAGAGTTAACTGTCTCAGAAACGCTCGGGGGCAGCTCTGCCCTGGGCTCTAGGGTAGCTGTGAGTGGGCGTGGGCTTGGTGGCCATGAGTTTAGTTGGGGTCTGAATTGATGGTAACGGGGAAAGAACAACTCCCCCAAAGAGGGACGCGGATGGTCATACAGTCCAGAACGTGATCCCTGTCACTGAATTGAATATAGAGAAACGGGCGGGGTTTTGAGTGCTCTGCCAGACACATTCACTGATGTTTTTAGGGAGCCCTGGTGGTGTCATGGCTAGGTCATGGGCTGCTAACCACAAGGTCAATAGTTCAGAGCCACCAGCTGATCCTCGAGAGAAAGAGAAGGCTTTGCCCTCCCTCAAAAAGTTGCAACCTCCAACGATGAAATATGCAACTTTCCTCTAGTTTGCCAATGTTTTCCACCAACCCCCACTATCATGATCCCAATTCTACCTTACAAATACAGCTAGACCAGAGGATGCACCCTGGTCCAGATAGGAACCAGAAACATGGGGCATCCAGGAAAGATGATCCTTTCAGGACCAGTGGTGTAAGTGGTGATATTGGGAGGGTGGAGGGAAGGTGGAGTAGAAAAGGGGGAACCGTTTGTAAGGATCTACATATAACCTCCTCCCTGGGGTACAGACAACAGCGAAGTGGGTGAAGGGAGACATTGGACGGTGTGGGATATGACAAAATAATAATACTTTATAGATTTTTGAGGGTTCGTGGGGAAGGGGGGAGCAGGGAGAGAGGGAAAAAATGAGGAGCTGATACCAGGGTTAGTAGAAAGAAAATGTTTTGAGGATGATGATGGCAACAAGCGTACAAATGTGCTTTGCGCACAATGGATGGGTTGTGATGGGATTTGTATGAGCCCCCAATAAATGATTTTTTTTTAAAGTTGCAACCTGGGAAACTCTCAGGAGCAGTTCTCCCCTGCCCTAGAGGGGTGCTATGAGTCAGTCCTGAGTTTGGGCTGTGGTTAGGCACCGTTGGTTCCACTCATTGTGCCCCTGCACCCCACAGAGCGAATCACGGTCGGGTCCTGCTCCAGCCTCCCCATCCTCGTGATGTTTGAGCCTATCGCTGCAGCCACTGAGTCCGGGAACCTCCTGGTCCGGGAGGTCTTCTTCTTTCTCAGTGACCTTCTATACCAAGCGTGATGTCTCTTTGTCCAGGGACTGGTCTCTCAGCATGGCCTGGAGGACGGCGAGTTTGGTGTATGGCTTGAGCTCTCCGGATGACATGCTCCAAGTTCACGGGAGGAAGTCTTGCCAGCCTTGCTGCTCAGGGGCACTCGGGCTGTGACTCCTTAAACCCAAGGCCATCGAGACAACTCAGAGGAGCCACCCTGTCGACCAGGCTAGAACCGCCCCTGTGGGCTTCTGGGACTTTCACTATTGACGGGAGGGAAAAGACGCCTCTTTCTTCTGCAGAACAGCCAGTGGATTTGAACTACAGGCTTTGCGCTTAACCATCCCACAGGCCACCAAGGCTCGTGATCTTCCTGCCACATAGTGATGACTTGTGATAGCTGATGGTACCGCCTTGCTCCCTGACCTCTCACTGGGCTGGATTGAAGCACAGTCTTTTGAGGAGGGGCTGGGAGGGACGACCTGTAATGACTGTGTGTGTGTGTGTTAGTCCGGGTAGACTAGAGAAACAAATTCATAGACACACATATGGATATAAGAGAAAGGTTTCTATACAAGAGGAATGGAACATTGAGAAAGTATCCCAACCCAGTCCAATGCAAGTCACAAGTCCAATATTAGCCCATATGTCTGCTACCTGTCTATAAAGTCTCCTTCTGACTTACGAAGCATGTGCAATGACACCAGCACAATGACAGGCCAGTGGGTGCAGAGTCTTGTGTGTTCGGTGACAGGAGAAGTATTTCAGCGTTGGCAGGGGTCTCCACATGGCTTTTCCAGCCCCAGAGGTTTGGCTCCATCAGGGCAAGCCCATGTGGCCTCTCCTCCATCTCCTCCATTCTCTAGGAATCAGGATCAATCAGCATGCTGTCATCTCATCTTGTCAGTAGTTAGTCTCCCAGGAACTCAGTCTAGTCTCTCTTCTCCAACTGGGAAATACCGTGAGACTTCCTAGAATTCTCAGGAGAAAGCCATGGACCCACAGAGGCCTCATTGGCTATTTCCAGAGTGATCCCTACACTCCCAATCATGAAATTGACATCAAGTACATGACCACCACACTGTATGACACCCTTATGAGAAATGAGGTCCTGGGTGTGTGTGGGGGGGGGGTTGTCACCCTCCAATTCCTGTTTATCGTGGGTTCGTGTCACCCAGCGGTACTGTAACTAAAGCTAGACAGAGGCCTTGATGGGATAGCACTTGTTGAGGACTTTTGTCTTCTCTGTAAAACGTCGACAGACATCGATCCTAGGAACAAGGCCGCCAAATGGACTTCACGAGGCCAGCCAGAAGAAAGGCCGGGTGCTCTCCTTCCCAGAGGCCAACCACCGAATCCGAGTCGATTTGAGGGCAATGGTGTTGGGTTTGGCTTTGAAATGTGGCTCTGTTGTTAGGTACTGTCAAATCGCGTCTGGCCTGGAGCGACTCTGCATGCAACAGACGAGAGAAACACTGCCTGGCCTGCGCCAGCCTCACCGTCATTCTCACGTCTGAGCCCGTGGTTGCAGCCCCTGTGTCCATCCATCTTGCCGACGGTCTGCCTCTCTTTTGGCTGCCCCTCCTCTTTACCTAGTCTGATGTCTGTTCTCTCTGATGACATGCCCAGAGGAGGTGAGATCAAGTCTTGCCATCCTGGCCTCTCAGGAGCATGCTGGCTGTACCTCGTCCAAGACAGAGCTGTTTGCTCTTTTGGTAGTCCGTGATACCATTCATATTCTTCTCCAGCGCCCTAGTTTAAACACTTCAGTTCTTTGACATGTGGCACCTATGACCATGGCATTCCCATTTTTTTTCATCTGAGTTGTCACAGGTTCATGATGAACCAGTAAATGGGTAACATCATCAGGAGTGTGGGGGGGTGTCTTTTCTCACCCACTCCACTGATCCCCATTCAATCATTTAATCCCCCTCCAGGAACCACCACACAGATCACCCATCTCATTAAACATTCCACCGACCTTCATCATTCTCTCTCTCTCTCTCTCTCTCTCTCTCTCTCAATAGTTCTATTGGGAAATATCATACAATGCAACAGTTTAATCATATCAAGAAGGCCCACATATCCATGACCACAATCGATGTCAGAACACTTTCTTTTTTCTTGTACTATTCTTATTAGCTTCTCTTCCCCACCCAACCTTCCCCGCCATTGCCCCAAGAAGCCATGGGTCCAATTGCTGTCTCTATTGACTCACCCATCCTGGATGCCATATACTGAAAAACATAACAAAAAAACCCTAACAACAATAATAAAATGACAGAGGAAAACCTCAATCAAAATAAAATATTAAGAACTAGAGCAACTTCAAAATGGGTCTAAAGATAAGGTGCTACATTTTAACCCAGCAACATCGCCCATATTCAACTTCCCACATTTGACTTTCCAATGCATTCTTCATAAGAGCAAGACTAGTTGCATGTCTGGTCTGCATTCAGAGGGAATTCTCAGAGGCCCAATGTATGTGCATCCCCCCCCCACACACACACACACACTTAATTTTCTTAACTGAAACTTTTAAATGGGCCAAAACGTGAATCAAATAAGACATGACATTCTAACCTAACGATATCTACTTCAGCCATCTCTACACACTCTCCGTCTGAAAACAAGGTTGTTCACATTACTTGATTACAGTCAGAGGGAATTCACTGGAGGCTTAACCTATGTGTGGGCCTAGCATGTGGATTGGAGGCTTCCACAGTCATTGATAGCCTTCTGCAAACTAGGTGTTCAGAATGTAAGCTCTGATACCATTCCCTCCTTCAGATTCGGAAGATATTATTTAGCATCCTTGGATCACACAGGCTGGTGTGCTTCATCCACGTGGACGTAGCTGATGCTTCCCTTAGAGAGCCACTTGTTTGAAGACAAGCCTTTCAGACACCATACACTATACTTTCTGAAGCCAGGCACCATCTAGTTTCTTCACTATACTTTGCTAGCGCACCCATACCTTCAATGATCTCTTCAGGAGGGTGAGCATCACACAGGGCCGTGTCTTAAAAAGTGACTGTCCTTAGCCTGAGGCTAGAATTAAGTGTGAACCCAAGATCTAGCCATATAGCTATGGTATATGCATGCCTCTGGTTCACCTTAAAGGCATCATTGCCATTTCATGTTAAAGAGCACTGACAACCACACACACACACACACACACACACACACACACACACACAGGAATATCATAAGGACATTCTTGTGATAGTGTCATTGATTTAGCAACATTTAAGCACAGTTGAGAAAGGGAGATTATACAAGCATAAACTGGCGCAATGTACCCCAATACATCAACGATTGACTTGTACCGATGACACTCCTAGGTGGCTGGACACTATGTACGTAAGTATTGGGGATTGGCGATTCATCTTTCTCTTTGATTGCTTTCTCCCTTCAAATTTGAAACGTGATGTGGACTTAGAGCTCCAAAGGATGCCCCACCCCAACCCACCCCCCCGGCGTTCACATAGGCATTCGGAGAGCAGGGTCAGTACCTGGGATATGTGATTGAGGAATAGGGCTTGGGGAGAGGCACAGAGCTCAGGTGTGAGGTGGCCTGCGCGCCTGCGCACCGTGCGTCTCCAAGGGGTGGAAACCATCCACATGCGTGGATGGCACCAAGAGGTTGGAGGTTCCCCCCCAAATGCACACTTCTGTGCCACGCCCGGCGGCCCGGGCCAATTTCGTTTCTGCAGATGGGGGCGGCTGCCTCTCGTTCCTGGGTCGAGCATGCAGGCACCTGGATGGCGTCAGTGTTTATTTTAAGCGTGAGGGTGGGGGGCAGGGGGAGGGGGTGTCATTTACTTTACAGACAGAGAGTTTACACAGCTTGAGAGAATTATTTGGGCGGAAATGAAATTCAGAGCGAGCCACGCTTATGGGCCTCCTCCAGCCGGCTATGAAAATGAGAGCGCGTAGCCCCACCCACCCACCTCGGCGGGCACAGCCCCCTCCCTCCCCCCCACCTCTCTGGCTCCGGCCTGGCGGCCAGGTTGCTGCAGACATGCGCACGAGGCGCTACTGCGTCATGGCAGGCACTGGCCTTCCAGGATGAAAGATAAACTTACACGTGCTTTTCCTGGAGGTAAGGTGGGGGTAAGGTGGGGGGGGGGGGGGGCGCGCAGAGGGGCTGGCCACATGACCGATCACTTCCTGTTGGTGACACCTGGGCTTGATGGATACAATCACACTATAGATAGGGCCAGTGTTCTCTTGCCTAGACATGTAACCATATTTTAAAATGTAATAATAAAAAGCTGATTGACTTCTGCAGTATAAACACTAACACCCTGCCACTCTTCTGTGATACGATCTGAGACCCGTCTCCTCAGGTATTGATAGGTGGATAGGCTAAGAGCTGACCAAACCCCAAACCCAACTCCCTGCTACTGAGTCAATTCTGACTCAAGGCTACTCCACAGGCCAGGGCAGAACTACCCCTGTGGTTTTCCAAGGCCACAAATCTGTATAGGAGTCGTGTGGTGGCTACATCATTTTTATATCAACTTGATAAACAGGTCTAGGGGTGGACACCAGCCTGTCAATCAAGTCACAGCCTGATGATGCCTCCTTGTGGGTGTGGCCTTCTCATGAGGATTCTGGGAATGCCCTCTCTTTCTCCCTGGAGGTGGGTCTCTCTCTCTCTCTCTCTCTCTCTCTCTCTCTCTCTCTCTCTCTCTCTCTCTCTCTCTGCTTCACCTTCCTGTGGAGGAGACACTAAGAGAGATGGAAGAGCCACCTGGTGACCCATGCTGGTGCTGAGATGATTCCACCAGCATTGGATCCGCAAGACTTTTCACCCACCAGCCTGTGATCTTCCTGCATTGTGCATCATTGTATGTGACTGTGAGAGACATGGAGAGGAATTTATGGACCAGTATGCGACTTATGGGCCAATATCAGATGTACGGACTTGATTGGGATGGGGCTGGGATGTTTTCTCAGTATGCAATTGCTCTTTGATAGAAAGCTCTCTCTCATACATTTATGAGCGTCTCTGCATTTGTTTCTCTAGTCAACCGGGACTAATTAACCCAAGTAGAAAGCCTCGTTTTTCTCCTGAAAAGCAGTTAGTGGGTTCGAACCGCCGACCTTGTGGCTAGCAGTCCAATGTGTAACTGGCTGCATCAAGTAGATTCCAACTGTGGTAGCTACCACAACAGAACAAAACCCTGCCCCACACTCACCATCCTTCTTCGGTTCAAACCCATGGTTGCAGCCACTGTGTCCATCTATCCGTCCATCCGTCCATCCATCCATCCATCCATCCATCCATCCATATATCCACCCATCTTTCCTTCCTCCTTTTCACTGCCACCTCCACTTTACCAAGCAAGATGTCCTTCTCCAGGCACTGATCTCTCTGAATAATATGTCTAAAGCACGTGGCGTCTCACCAGCCACGCCTCTGAGGAACATTCTGGTTCTACTTCCTCCAAGACAGATTTGTCTCTCCTTCTGACAGTCTGTGGTACTTTCAACCTATGCATCGATCCTTCTTTGGTCTTTCTAATTCAACAGTCAGCTTCCCCATGCCTACGAGGCCACCGAAAACACCACCGGTCTGCTCAAGTCCTTGCACTTCAACCCTTGGCAGAGGTCTTGTGCAGCAGATCTCCCATTGCTCATGGACCCAAGACAGGGTGGCAGGAACCCTGTATGAAGGTAACACAGATTGGCTGGTGGCTTCTGGCCCCAGCAGGGGTCCCTGTTGTCTACTTCGCCAGATTCCTGTGAGTTCATCCTCACGGTACACACAAGACAAGAGTCATCCCAAGGGCACAAGAAAATGAGATGATTATACCTGTTGGGGCCTGTTAAGTTCTACCAAAAAGGGAAGGGGTCATTATCAGCTGGAAACCTACCATTTGGGGGAAATCCCCAGCATGTAGGACAACTCAGGGTCAGTGCTCCTGGTGTTACCACCATGAGGAGTCTCATCTCATGTCACATAGGAAGAGGATGGATATTAGCGTAAACAGGATGATGTCTTTTTCTCTCTATGAATCACTCTTCCCAGTTGTTTCCTATGATGTGCTACTATGTCCCAGGTCCCAGAACATCTCCCGCCTCCTTGATCCCACAGAGGGGGTACAGTGACCCTTTATGTAGCCCTTTTGCTGGATTTTTGCATGTCCTGGTCACCTCGCGAAGTTCCTGGAAGACTTGAGAAGTTTGATCTCAAGGACTAATCTGGAGGTTAGAGGCTCAAAGCCACCTTGCGGGGCTGTGAAAAGAAGACCTGTGATCCATGCTGGTCAAGATGACAGCCAGGAAAACCCCTATGTGGCACCATTCTACTCTGCCCCCTGGGGCAGTGCATGGTCTCAGGTCTTAAGTAAAAGGTTGGCGGTTTGAATCTGCCAAGGGGGTCCTTGGAAGCAAGGTTTGGTGTACTTGGCTCCCCCCCAAAAAAAAATCAATCCTGGAACATCCTCTCCAGTGACTGCACCCATGAATAAGAGTCTCTGATAGAGGATAGTTCTGCCTACAGATCCCTAAGGGCTGCAAAGATATGCATTTCCTGGGGGAAATGGTACGGAAACATGTGCTCGGCCATCACCAAACTCCATGGGGGAATGAACTGCAGGGCCTGGGGACTCAGGACCACCATCTCCAGGGATACCATGATCCATTGGCATGACAGAGCTCACTAAGACAATGTCCTGTCCCCCCCCACACACCCAACACACACACATACACACACACACACTCTTTGGAGTCCTCAGAGCGTATGAGTAGCCAGCTAAGGTGCAACTATGGGCCTCTTCCCACCTGGAGCAAAGAAGAGGGAAGGGAGTCTATGATGCCATGAAAAAACTCATCCAAGGACCCTAGACCATGTGGGACCCCTGGCTTCTGTGACCTGCTCTGAAGGCATCACCACGGGAGGGTCCGGAGAGACTGGGAGCCAAAGGTGGACCAAAAGGCAATATGACAATATTGAGCTGATAGAGACTGGAGGAACCATCGAGACCATAGCCCTTATGCTCCCTTCCAGCCTGGAATGGAACTCAGCACTATCGCTCAACTTGCAGCCGAACTACAAACCAGTAAGACCCAAGAGGGGGACCCTCCTCCCCGTAACTGTCTAAGGGCAGCATCTGCATCAAGATAAAGCACAGGAGGGGAGAGAGGGCACAGGAAAGACGGATGGTCACGCCAGGAAGGAAGTGAGAACAGGGAGTGTGGCTGCACGGTGGGACAGCCATGTCCGTTGCCAAACAAAGTGTGTGGGAACTGCTGGACGGAAAGCCAAAGTGTTGTGTCAGTGTAGAGTTTCACGCACATCGCCACTGCGTGCGCATGCACAAGCGCATCGCTGTTCTAGTGTAACACACGGGGGTGACCACGAACCGGAATCAAATCAACAAGTCACCCTGCACCCTCCATGTCTCCCATGGTAGCCTGTGTGTCCCAGCTCAGGGCCCACCCATCCCCACACTGCAGCCCCAATCAGAAGCAATGCACAGTTCACCCCCAGAGGGCTTTTCCCACGGACACACGCATAGCCAGCTGCCCTCTAATGTCTGTCCACGTGCTGCAGAAGCCCCCTCCCTTCCATCCCAGGTGTGGTGAACTGAGAAGTGCTGGGTTACTGGCAGAATGGCTGGAGGTTCCAGTCTGCCAGGGCAGAAAGGACAATCGGCAAAGAGGTTGGGGGGGTCACCCAGTTTGATCATGTTCTGTTAGGCTTGGCTGTGTCCTGTATACTCCAATGAAATTTAAACGTCATGACTGAGTGTGATTCCTGTGTGGCACGGAGTGTGACGGAGTGAAGAATTTACTGAAAAGTCAGAAAGGAGCACGTTCCAGCTGCACGTGGGAGTTCCCCATGAGTACTCCACTGGAAGACCAATGGAGGTATCGTTCCCCTTCATAGGGGGGCTCTGTGAGATCCTCACCCTCTGATTCCGATGAAGCCAGTGGGAAACAGTGACCCTTGCATGGCCTCCTAAGTCCCCTGCCTACCTCCTCCTTGCCTGAAGTGACCAGACACGTCCGCTGGAACTGGACAAGCCTCCGCCTCCCTCCGGGAACACTCAGCCAGAGAGGGCTTCTCGGTCACTCTGTGGAAGGTTAATTGCCGGTCCCCTGGCAGTAATTACACCCACTGCTGGAACACGAGCGATGTGACAAACTTCCGCAGCCCAGGGCAAGAGGGCAGAGACTGGGATCCTGTGGTTGACAGCTCAGAGCCTGTGTGGTTAGGAGCCAGAGAGAGGACTGGTGTGTCTGGCTGGAGTCTTCAACCCAGGAGACTGACGAGAGAAGGCCAGGAAGACTTCCTGGTGGAAGAGGCAGTGACAGTCACCCTAGGACTTGGGATCCTAGAGCACATGAGATCTCTCTGTGGTTGGAGAGATACATCTCAGACCTGGGCATGACGTCACTCTTCTCACCCGCTTAGACGAAGCTGAGGGCTGACCCAGGTGTGCTCTTTCTTTGCCAGCTGCTGGAGAGGATTTCCATGACTTACGTTATCACTATGAATAGTTGTTGCTGTTGGGGGGGTCAAGTCAGTGCTGATTCATGGTGACCCCAAGTCTTTTCTCTGCTGAGCTACTGGGTGGGCATGGCATTACATAGAACCCAGGCTCGGTCATGCATTCGCATTGTTGGGGGTGACTGTGTGTAAGACACCACATTGAGCCAATCGCTGAGGAGTCCGGCCCGTCAGGGAGGCCCAAGTGGGACAGCCTGTGTGTTCAGCAGAAAAGTCATTCCCCAGAATGTATGCCAAACCTAAGGTGCTGTTTGCAAACGCATGGTCACTGGCAATACACTTGGAGGTCAACTGCTTCAAGGTTATCTGCCTGAAGGTTGTCAGCCCTCTAAAGCCATGGACCCTACAGTCTGTCCCACCCTAAGTAGGGCCTGCTCTTTTCTGATTGGAATAATGGATTGTTCCCCTGAAGGAGATCCCAAAGACACCTAACGTCAAGCCAACTCAGGGACGACCAAGGTGAGGCTGCCATCTTGACTCTAGGGCCCGCCCATCTTGTTATGTGTGTGTCTTCCAGCCTATTGTACAACCCCTTCCTGATGTGCATGAGACTATCTGAAACTAGGGGGACTGGCAGCTCCTAGAGCTTCTATAAGCCTTGGTTAGAAATATACCAGCACTCTCTCTCTCTCTGTGTGTGTGTGTGTGTGTGTGTGTGTGTGCGAGGATCAGGTTCCTAAAATCATGATGATCCCAAAGGCGAGCACCTGCATGCTTTATTTTGTCAAATTTCTCCTTAATTTACCCCTCTGACCCTGCTGTAGGATACTACCAGCCAGCGCAGAGTAGTGAGTGCTGGGGGACCTTGTTGTGGGTTGAACTGTGTGCCCCCCACTCCCTCCCCCCTCAAAATTCAGGTATTGCCATTTCTAACCCTTCTACGTGAGGAGTCCTGGTGGCAGAGAGGACTACCTCCTGAGCTGCTAATCACAAGGTCAGCAGTTCAAGCCCTCCAAGTGCTCCACGGTAGAAAGAAGAGGCTTTCTACTCCTGTGAAGAGTTACAGCCGTGGCAACCCACAGGGGTTGCTCTAGGATGTCTACGGGTGCTCTCTGGTGAGAATGACCTGCTGGCGGCCAGTTTGGTTCCCTTTGGACCCCTGTGGATCAGGGGGGCACCACGCACTTGGAATGGCTGGGTCCTACTTCTTGGCTTCCTTCTTTCAAGTCTGTTCTTACTCTGGACTCCAAAACCTGCCCTTCCTGAATGACCTCCCGCTTCACAGTGGGACTCAAACCACCACAGAGGGATGAGCCAACAGATACAGATGAACACAGAAACCAAGGGGAGCTAACAAAGTAGGCCCTGTTTCCAAAGTAGGTTGCCACCACAAGAAGGGTGCTGGTAGGTTCCAATCCATAGCAACTTCATGCATAACAGAACAAAACACCGCCCAGTCCCATCCTCACCATGGGCACTACCCTTGAACTCACTGTTACAGTAGCCACTGTGTCAATCCATGGGTTGAGTGGAGAAGCAAATTCATAGACACTCACAGGTGGCTAAGAAAGAGTTTTACCTAAAAAGGGCAATTGCATGTTAAGAAAATACCCCTATCCCAGATCAAGTCATAAGTCTGGCACTAGTCCATAAATTCCTCTTTAGACGCACATAGCTCATGCAATGATGCCGAATTCAGGAAGATCACAGGCCAGTGGGTAGAAGGTCTTGTGGATCCAGTGGCAGTGGAAGCATCTCGGTGCTGGTGTGGGTCTCCCCAGGTCTCCTCCAGCTCACTGAGGGGCTCAACTGCATGAAAAGGCAGACATAGAGGGTATGGGCCTGGCCTCCAGCGAGCTATTTCTTTCTGTAGTGCCTCCACACGAGGTCATCATGCTGTGACCTGATTGACAGGCCAGACTCCACCCCTTCGCTCAAGTTGACAGCAGATGATGTCACTGCCACGATTTCTAAGTGCCCTGCTGGGCTGAGAGCTAGGCTTCACGTGGGCTGCTAACTTCAGAGTGCTCAGTGTTTGAAGTCCCCAACTGCTCCAGGGGAGATAAGTGGGTCTGTCTGCTCCCATCAAGATCGACAGCCTCAGAAACCCAGGTCAGGGTTGCCGTGAGTGAGAATCCAGGGTTGTTTTTCTCTGTGGATTTGTTTTCAGTCATCCATCCTGCAAGCAGAGGACCCTGATGGCATCCTGATTACTCCTTGGGCTGGGATCCACAAGGTCAGGAGTTTGAAACCACCAGCTGCTCCTCAGGACAAAGACAAGAATTTCTGCTCGAAAAGTCAATCTTGAAAACTCACAGGAGTAGTTCTACCCAGTATAGCATCATATAGCATCACTATATGTCAACCTTGACTTGATAACTGTGAAATTTGGAGTGTTGGGAGTTTTTGGTGGTGGGAGGGGGGTGTTCTTCAGGCAAACTCACCAGGGTGCCCAAGGATGTCTTTGACAGTGTTTTGGGTAGCAACCACAGAATGGAAAAAACCTCTCTATTCATCCATGGGCATGGCCAATGCATCCTGTCCCAGTGCTCAGCGAGGGTCTAGATGCCCTGTAAAGGAAAGGAGTCTGCCAGGTTACAACCATACCTGTCCACAGTGTTGGAATCACTGTCAGAAACATGAGTCGTTAGGAAGGAAAGTGAGCATGATCTAATGTGGTCTTGAAGGAAGGAGGACATCTGAGCAGTCAGAAAGGGGAGGGATGGAACTGTCTGCCCAAGTCACGTGCTTAGGGACCTGCACCTGTCATCACCTGCTGGTTGAGCTGCAACTACACACCAAGAATTGTTCCTATATAGATTGTTGGCTGCTCTCCCAGCTTCTCCGCAAAGCAGCTACTATTGATTTCTGTCTTCTAGGTTAGAAATAGTAATAAACATAATACATAAGACTCAGAGAGTGTGGAAGTTACATCATCTGTCGTCAATGTGAGGAGATTAAGAGAGAAGGGGTGGAGTTTAGCCTGCCAATCAGGGGGCAGTTTGATGACCTCATTTGGAGGCACTAAGGAGTTAAAAAGCTCTCTTGAAGTGGGACACTGGCTCTCTCCCTGGGAGACATGGCAGCTGACAAGACACATGGAGCAAGGCTAGTGCCCTCAGCTGGGGGAGCCATGTGTAGGCCCCTGCCAGCTTTGAGATGTTTACAATGCCAATGAATCCACAAGACTTCCCACCCACTACCCTGTGATCTTCGTAGATTGGTAATGCACAGATGGGCTAATATGGGACTACTGGATTTGATTTGAAATGGGCTGGGATGTTTTCTCAATGTCCAACTGCTCTTGAATATAACCCTCTTTCTTATACATTCTTACGAATGTCTATAAAATTTGTTTTCCTAGTCTTACCCAGGCTAGAACAGAGAAAAATAAGACCTGAGGGCGTGCTGTTTCTTTAGCGCTTAGGTGCGACAAAGGAGCCCCCATGGCATGACGGCGATGTTTTTGGCTGCTAACCTCGGGGTGGGCGGTTTGAATCCAGGTTGCTGAGAGTCAGAAATCAACTCGATGGCGGTGAGTTTTGCCTCGGTACAGCAAAGGAGCTCTGGAGGTGTGGCCGCCTACACAATGAGCTGCTCGGCACCAGGTCAAGAGTTCTCACCCACCTGGAGAGCGATGAGGCGTTCTGCTTCTATCAAGATGTAAAGCCTTGGAAACCCACCGGGGGCGCCCTCCTCCATCCTGTAGAGTTGGGATGAATCGGAAAGAAGAACTCAATGGTAGGGACTTGAGTTTTGAGATGCGACAATCCGCCCTCACCACCCCCCCCCCACATACCCCCAAAATGACGGTGTCTGACTCCACGTGTTCTTCCAAAATGTTGCCACCCCTGTCCAAAGGTGGGCCGGCCTCCTTTTCCTGGAGTGGAAC
Organism: Nesogale talazaci; assembly: GCA_004026705.1. Taxonomy (NCBI): domain Eukaryota; kingdom Metazoa; phylum Chordata; class Mammalia; order Afrosoricida; family Tenrecidae; genus Nesogale; species Nesogale talazaci. The sequence goes on from PVJH01025350.1 coordinate 13,773, forward strand.
GGGCTCAGGAAATAGCCCAGGACAGGCGTGACACTCACTGGCTGGTCCGTAAATGGTGCTATGGCTTACACAGGCACCCGGCTGCTGTGGTCTGAGGATGCTCACACTGCTAAGAGAAGCCACACCAGGCTGGTGGCCTCAGAGAAGGGCCAGCCTGAACCCTTCCACCAAGCCCAGCCGATGCTGAGGGGAGCAGGAAGGGGCAGGTCACCCCAATCCTCACCCCGTGTGGCCCCTATGTGGGCAAAGCCCCTCTCACTCTGCTCACGGTGGTGGCCTCTCGCCCAGCTCCAGGTGGCTGGGCCACTAGGCGTCTGCACACTCACTGCCATTGAGCCAAGGCCAACTCCCAGTGACCTACAGGACAGGGCAGAACTGGCCCCTGGGAGTTTCTGAGACCGGGTCTGTTCATGGGAATCAAAAAAAACCCACCTTTCTTTCACAGAGCAGCCTGTGGTTTCGAATTGCCAGCCTTGCAGTTCCCAGCCCAGTGTGGAGCCACTCTGCCCCCAAGGGTCCGAGAACAAAGCCAGGGTTCTCTTTAAGCGTCCGAGTACTGGGCAAAGGTGTTCTCTCTCTGAATGTTTGAAACAGCAGCCATGGGGCAATATGTACACCCCATAAAGATGGGGAGGGGGGGGAAGTAGGACTTGAATCGTTAAGATGACTTGACCCCCAAGCTGTCCAGTGGAGCAGCCTGGAGGCCTGTCAGGTCTGACTGCAGTGATGGGCTGCACTGCCTTGAGGCGAGATGAGGACACCTAAATTCCATGCCCCCAGCAGAGCAGCGCCCATAGGTGAGTCCCAGACATGGGCACAAAAGGGGACTTCGACATCCTCGGGGACGTCGATGTCCCCCGGGACTCAGACTTGCTTTCCCAAATACACATCCAGCAGGATACATCCCCCCGTGACCTTCCACAGCAGGACTTGCTCCTGGCCCCCCTCTCACAGCTCTATTCCTCGGAGAGGCCTGGGATGGTGGGAATGGGATGAGCTGAGTGTGGGAAGATGTCTGCTTGGAGGCCTAAGGTTGTGTGGGAATTCCTTCCCCTCGTGGGACACACCAAGGCCCAAGCCGAGGCCATGATAGGCACGTAGATGAACCTTGACGGAAGGCTGTGGTGGGAAAAACACCCCGCTGGGACCTTCCCACGAGCCCACCCCCCTCCGCTGACCCTTCGCCACAGCCCTGCACCCAGATACTGCCTCTCTGGAAATATTGCTCCATCATGCGCCAGTCTTTACTGAGGGCTGAGCGTGTCCCACCGTTAGGGCTCACCATCACCCCTACTCCCCCGCCCCTGGTCTGTGTGGCTGTGTCCACTTCGTGGATGAGAAAACCGAGGCCCACACAGGGAAGTGACCAGACCCAGCGAGAAGAGCTGGGAAGCAGAAGAGGTAGGCTCTGAACCCCGGTCTGTCTGGTTCAGAAGGTGTCACCTATTGCCACTGCAGGGCCGAGTCCTTGTCAGTAGGGTGGGGAGGGGTATGAGAACCAAAGCAGGTAAGACATCCCAGCCAGATGCATCTGACTTTACAAAGGGGTGGCACAGAGCCGTGAAATGCATCGGAGGTCAAGTGACTTCCAGAATGTTCCTTCGAAGCTGTGACATACGTCCCAGGCGTGGTGTCTGAAGGAGCGCCAACCTTGTCCTCTTGGTTCTTAAAGGGCTGGCCATCGTTTTCTTCCTTGTCCTTCCTTTTTAAAGCGGATCTCTGTCTTTTGACTACCCTCAGGTGTAAAAATCCATCTTCAGGATGCACTTTTATTTCATTTTTTATCATTTTACGGGGGGCTTCTGCGTCGCTTATCACAATCCATACATTCACATACTGAGCCAAGCACCTTCGCCTGCCTGCTGCCGTCATCATCATCCAAACATCTGCTTTTCCACTTGAGCCCTTGACACCAGCTTTTCATCTTTCCCTCCCGTCCCACCCCCCTTCCCTCACAGACCCTTGATAATTTATAAATTGTTATTATTGTGTCATGTCTTACACTGCCCGGCATCTCCCCTCACCCACTCCTCCGCTGTCCATCCTCCAGAGAGGAGGCTATGTGTAAAAGACGCTCGGAGGTAATTTTGTTTGGAGGAAAACACAGATTCCAAACCAACTGACAAGACACGACTCCCTGGGTGAGTCCTCTGGTCCTCTCTGCAGGGAGCCTCTGCCACAGACCGGAGAAGGACTGGGGGCCATGGGAGATGTGTGGACTAGGTGTATTCTTGCCTTCCCACCCCCCCCCCACCCCCCAGCCATGCTGTTCCTTTTGGGAGAGATTGAGCTAAGATGAAGGAAAAAACACCCGCTCACTGCAACACCCACCCCTGCCCCCCGAGGAAGGAGATGGTGCTAGGCCTCTAGAGAGGATGGAGTGTATCCTGCCCTTGCTTGTTAAGGTCTGCAATCCCAGCTGGACCCTGGAAAGCCGGAAGCTGTGGCATTCCAGCCACAGAGTAGAAGACAGCCCCTGACATCTTGGGCCAGGCTGCAGACTGCAGGGAGATGAAACAGGCGGGCAGCGTGACTGGGGTCCTGGACCCCGGACCTCATAGGACAGAGGGTCCCAAGAGGGTCCTCTCTGCGCAAACAGACCTGGGTCTCCCTCAGAGCAGAGGGTGGGGTTCCCAGCCACACTACCTGGGGGAGCAAGACCCCTGTGTCACCGCCAGAGGGAGCCCTCTGTAGCACCCAGGGATCTCCAAGGAGCGGAAAAGCCATGGACTTGGCTGTCCATGCAGTGCATTCTGACATCACCACCCCCGCTCCGCCCCAAGTCCCCCTGCAGGTGCCCCGGTGCACAATGGCTACAGGTTGGAATATTATAAAGCTATCAATTCATAACCACCAGTTGCTAATCCAGAGAAAGATGAGGCGTTCTACTTCCATAATGGGTTGTAGTCTCTGATACCCACGGGGGCAGGTCTACCCTGTCCTGTAGAATGAGAGCTGCCTGGGTGGCAGGGACCCCGTTGTTTTTGTTTTGTTGGGGGGAGGGGTTGGGGGTGGTGTGTCCCAGCAGATCTGCTCTGTGAGGTTTTATGGCCTTTGCTTTTTCTTTCCATGTTGAAATAGAGGACAGTGACATTGTGGTCATTTATCCGCATCCAGGTGGACTTTGTCATCCCCCCCTCCCCCCAGCTGCCATCAACCCCCTCGCCCCCACTGCACAGAGCCAAGACCCCGTGTCTTCCCATGATGCCGAGGCCTCTCAGGAGCCTGTGTGTTTGTAGAAGTGGAAACTCAACATTTTAACTCATCCGAGGTAGGATAAAAAAAATGCTTTTGTTTTTGTTTTTCCTTTCAGCACACCCAGCAGCTACCGTATTTTTCGGACTGCAAGTCACACCTTACTGTAAGACACACCCAGTTTTTAGAGCAGGAAAACAAGAAAAAAAAATATTCTGAACCAAATAGTACCAGTATCCTAAAATATTTACTAAAATAAAGCAAAATACGGTAATATTAAACAGCATAAAATCAACAGGCGTGTACAGAGCCAGCATCGCTTTCATGAACAAATGAGGGGAGGCCTGCGCTGTGCCCATCGTGTGACCTGACTGACATTGAGACTCCAGGAGGTGGGACTTCCTGGAACACACAGCAATCCACAGCCTGCAAACAGCAGCGGGCAGTCAGTGGGCGCAGGAGATCATAAACAAATGTTCTGGGGTACCACACTTTCGGACCATTAGACGCACTCTCATTTTTCTCCCCACTTTGGGGGAAAACGTGCATCTTGGACTGATAAATATGGTGCCCGGGCTGAGCGGCATTAAGTGGTTGAGTGCGGGACTGCGGCCCGCGGGCTTGGTGTTTCAAATCCAGCGGCGGCTCTCAGGAGCAGCACTGGGTAATGCCCACGACCACCAGAGGCAGTGATGCTCCCCCCCCCCACAAAAAAAAATTAAACAAAAATGGTGCCCCTCAAAACCTGAAATGTGAGCAGGTTGAAGGATGTGGGGGTGGGGGTGGAATGGGAAGAGCATTCCTATCTGCTTTTATTGTTATTAACAAGGCATATGTAGCTTCTACAACGACAGCACCAATTGGAAACTGACACGTGATGGGGGAGGGTGGGCACAGAGGAAGACATCTTTCTAAGGCAGTGGTCCTCAACCCTCCTACTGTCTCAGCCCTTCATTCTAGTTCCTCATGTGGTGGTTAGACCCCCCCCCCAAACCATAAAATTATCCTTGTTGATACTTCATAGCTGTCATTTTGCTTCTGCTACGAATCGTCGTGTCAGTAGCTGATAGGCAGGATGGATTTTCATTGTTACAAATGGAACATCATTAAAGCATCGTGATCCGTCACAAGACGATGTATAATTCTATATTGTGAAATCTTTCTAATGACAAACCAGTGACACCTTGTCTTGAAGCATGGTGTAGCCTGGGTAAGGGTCTTCACGCCGGGTACTCGTCGGTGGGTGTATCTGCATGTGGGCGGACTCGCCTAGAGATGGATAGAGGAGCGAGCGGTGTTGCAGTTCCTAAGACCATCAGAAATGTGTGTTTTCCCATGGTCTTAGACGACCCACCAGTTGAGAACCGCCGTTCTAAGGCAAAGCCCAACAGGAGAACAATGCAGGATGAGAAACATAGAAAGCAAAACCACATTTGAGGCGGCTTTAAGACCTTTCCCTTATGAAAGCCAAACAAAAACATCTTTGGGTGGGCTGCTGACATGAGTGATTCTTTCACCACGGACCGACGGAGAGCGCCTTGGTGGAGTTGTGATTATAGGCTGCCAGCCACTAGGCCAGCAGTTCTAAACCACTAGCCGCTCCTCAGGAGAAAGAGGAGACTCCCTGCTCCCCCAAAGAGCTTCAGCCTCCAAAGCTGTGGAGGGCAGTCAGTCCTCTACAGTCCCGTGAGGTCTCCAGCAGTCACGCAAACATACTTCTGTTGCTTGGAGTTCTTAACTCAGCCTTTCTTTCTAAGAAAGATTGTTAAAAGCCGTCCTGCTGCGGTCTGTCTGCCTGGAACATTGGGGTTCCTGGCTTATTCATTCATTGGTGGTTAAGGCATTGGTGGTTAAGGTGTAGGAAAGGTGGTGGAACGGCCTGCTGTGAGTACACACCTGGGGGGGGGGCACGACCAGGTAGACACCTGGGGGCACAACCAATAGGCATCTGTCTTTGTAAACCATTTCCGGGTGGTTCTGAAGGTGCCCTGGAGACCGTGTCTGTTACATGGCGGACTGTGGACCCAGTGGCCAGAGGTTCTAAGCTACCAGCCTCTCCTTAGGAGCAAGAGGGGGTGTTCTGCTCCTGTAAAGGGCGACTGTGTTAGAGACCCACAGGGGTGATTCTTGGGAGTCACTCTGAGCTGGGGTCAGCTCAATGGCAGTGGGGCTGGGGCCTGCGGTGGTGCTGAGCTTGGATGCGTCCAATGTAAGCCAGATTTGACCACATGTGAGCCATCCAGATGCTGACACCCAGGGCCTCCCAGAGAATTGGCTGGTGCCACAGGACCAGTCAGAAACCAGCCCTGAACACCTGTCCTCCTTGACACCCGTTTACTTCAGAACCGGCAAAAGGTGAACAAGTCCTTCCAGAAAGTCCTGGCACCTAGTGTCAGAATTTTTGTTTTTTGTTTTGCATTTCCCAAAGTATAATTTCTGTGAAATGATGCATCTTTTGAAGATATTAGAAGCTTCTGATTTTTAAGTACAAGGCAGGGAGTGGGGGAGGAGGCTGGGCTGGAAGTGTTGTGGGGGGCACACAGTGGACTGAGGAATCCAGACAGGTGTGGAAAGATCTGGGCTTACATCCTGGGCTTCACCACTCAGGGGACCTAGGGAACATGGGTGATGTGACCCCCTCTGAACCTCAGTGTCTTCTTCTATTCCCAAAGGGGCTGTGATTGCCCTCAGCTGTGGTGCCGTGAATGCACAGAGGTGGCAAGAGGAAGCCAGAACAGCGGTTCTCAACCTATGGGTGGCGACCCCTTTGTGGTATTTCCGATGGTCTTAGGAACCAAGACACCGCCCTTCTATCACAACCTTCACACTGACGTTGGTTTTTTTATGCATGCTGTCGCGAAATGTAGCCATGTAGTTTACTGCTGTCATATTAAGACTGTTACCCATGCGACACCATGCTTCAAGACAAAATTTCATTTACTTGTCATTAGAAATAAATATTTCTCCTCCCACCAGGGCAGCGATGCGGGGGTGGGGGGCGGGGAAGAAAGAAATACTTCACACTATATCATGATATATTGTATTTGTGAATATCATGACATATTGTGAATCACGATGCTTTCATGATGTTCAATCGATAGCCATGAAATACATTCTGCCTCTCAGATATTTACATGAGGATTCGTAACAGTAGCGAAATCACAGTGATGAAGTAGCAATGAAATAATTTTATAGTTGGGGGCCACCATAACATAAGAAACTGTATGAAAGGGACACAGCCTTAGGAAGATTGAGAACCATTGAGTCAGGGGGTCCTGGGAGCTACCTGCCTGACGTCTGTACCTCCCGCAAGGGGTGGACACAGTCACACCTCCGTGTCCTCAGACTCGGTCCTGAAACCTGCATCTACCTGCCTTCTGGGCGGGTCATCCGGGCCACTCAAAGGTTATCACCATCAACCAGGAATGCTGGACACACCCCAAAATAGAGCCTGCCTGGCTGTGCAAAGTTGCGGACTGGGTGTTATCTGAGCTAATTCTGGGCTATCTGCAGCCCGCTCTCTCTCTGCATATGTGCACACCGATAGTGGAGTCTAACTGTCGGCCCAGATAGGTGCCTCCTGAGGGACGGCTGAGGGAAATGCAGACATCTGGAAGCAAGCAGGTCCTGGTCAGAGATAGATGGCCCGACTGCAAGAGGAAAATGATGAGCAAATAAAGGTTGGAATGGCCCCGAGGTTCTGTTTGCTATCTATACACGGTTGAAATATCAATAAGCCTCATAAAATTTAATCCAATTCCATAGGAAAGGCAGGGGCCCACCTGAAACATTCCAAGCTGCCGAAACCCCAGACACTACTGTCAGTCACTTCTGCCTCATAGCAAGCAACCCAGCAGGGCAGGTTAAAACTGTCCCCCGTGTGTTACGGAGACTGAATCTCTTCATCGGAGTCTCAAGTCCCTCGTCTGAGCCCTCCCGGCTCAGTATCCTAAACAAGGGGTCTCACTCTGGACCAGGCGTCCTCAAACTATGGCCTGAGGGCCACATGTGGCCCACCGAGGACATTTATCCAGCTGTCGGGTATTTTTGCGCAGCTGCCTGTCCTGTTTAGCAGCTGACTCATCCCAGGCCCGCAGTGAATTTGTTCATCATTTGTTTGTTTGTTTTAAACTATAGTCTGGCCCTCCAACGGTCTGAGGGACAGTGAACTGGCCCCTGTTTAAAAAGTTTGAGGGGCTGAGCCCCAGTGGCGTAGTGGTTGTGCGCGGGACTGCAGCCCACTGGGATGGAGGTTCAATTCCCGCTCATAGGAGCAAAGGCTGGGCCTCCTACTCCCACCACCAGGGCAGTGATGCCTTAAAAAAAAATTTTTTTTTAATTAAAAAAAAAAAGTTTGAGGACCCGTCCTCTGGATGGATGTCCCTGGATAAGTCAGACTTTCTGGTGTCGCCATCTGGTGGCCGTCTCTGTAATTTACCTTGGTGAAAAAATTCTGGTTTTGTGTGTGTGTGTGTGTGTGTGTGTGTGTGTGTGTGAGAGAGAGAGAGAGAGAGAGAGAGAGAGAGAGAGAGAGAGAGTCTGCATTATAATTATGTGAGCAATGGGCCAGTTTGCCAGTTCAACGTTCTCTCCCTCCTCCCCTCACCCCTGTACAAACTGGTGACAGGGAGGAGGCTGGCCACTCTGTGCGGAGCCCTGGTGGTGCAGCGGTGAAGCGCTGGGCTGCTGGCTGAAAGGAGGTTTGGTCTCTGGAACCCAACCCTGAGTTTCAAGGGATGAAAACCTGCCTATCTGCTCCCGTGGTATCAACGACAGCCTAGACAAGCCCTCCAGTGTGGTTCTGTCAGGTGGGGTGGAAATAAAGTCAACAGCAGACAATCCAATATGTTACTTAGAACCAAAAAAATAACCAGATTCACGGCTGGGGGTGGGGTGTCAATTCCAACCCATGGCAACACCCCCGGGTCCGATAGAACAAGACCCTACCTGGTCCTGCGCCAGCCTCCCATCGTCGTCGTTTGAGCCTGCTGCGTCCATCCATCTCCTCGTGGGCCTCCCTTTCTCCTCCTGGCCCTCCACGTGACCACTGATGCTCTCCTCCGGGGACCCGGCTCTTCCGATCGCATGTGCAAAGCAGGTGAGGCCAAGTCTCGTTGTCCTTGCCTCTAAGGGTGCGCGCTGGCCGTATCTCTTCCAAGGCTGACCTGATGGTGACTGGGCAGTCCACGCTTCACAGGCACCACGGTCCGAATGCATCCCAGTATCTTCTGTCTTCCTGAGGTCAAGGGCCGACTCGCCCATGCAGAGGAAGCCATCGAAAACACCAAGGTCTGTTTCACATGATTTCAGTGCTCAACGTAACACCCTTGCCTTTCAACACTCTAAGGTAGGGGTCCTCAAACTTTTTAAACGGGCCCGATCCACTGTCCCGGAAACTGTTGGAGGGCCAGACGATAGTTAAAAACAAACAAACAAACAAACAAACAAACTGTGAACAAATTCACTGCAGGCCCGGGATGAGTCGACTGCTAAGCAGGATAGGCAGCGGCGGCAAAAACACCCGGTAGCTGGATTACATGTCCTGGGGGAAGGACCCTGCATGTGGCCCACAGGTTGCTCTAAGGAGATTTACCTGAGACAATGAATGTGCCGCTGGATGACTTGATGGCTTCTCCCGTAAGCACTGCCTGTGGATCCAAGCTAGAGGAAATGCTTGACGGCGTCAACCTTTTCCTCACGCATCAAGATCCTCCCTATTGGTGCCGCCGTGAGGATTCGGGATTTCTTTGTACTGAGTCTGTGTGCACGTGAAGGGTGTCATCCTTGATCTCCATCAGCACGTGCTTCCGGCCCTCCTGAGTGTCAGCACGAAAACGCGTGGTAGCTGCCTCGCTCGGGTTGTTCGTGAGCCTTCCTGCCATCCGGATGCTGCCATCTTCTTCACAGGCTGCAGCTCCCCTGTTGAAGGCTCGGCGCACAGAGGGAACAGGTGCGGTGAGAAGATACGACCCTGACACACACCTTCCCCGTGTTCCATGACCTGCCTCTTGATCCACGGACAGGTTCCCCCGTGAGCACAGTTTGGGAAGCCGCCTGCTTCTCAGGACCAGCCATGGTTTGTTATGCTCTGCACAGTCGAGGGGACACAGGTCAATGCAAGTCTTTCTGGCGTCCTCTGCTTTCAGCCCCGACCCATCTGAGTCGGCAACCCTTTCCCTTGTTCCACGTCCTCTTGTGAACCCAGCCTGAACCTCTCGCGAGTTCCCAGTCCCTGCACTGCTGCGACCATGCCTGGATGATCTTCAGCAGCATTGTATCGGCATTGTGGTATCAAGGATAGCCAACAAACTCGCTGCCATCTAGTTGATGCCCACTCGTGGAGAAGCTAGAGGGCGGGGTGGAAATGTCCCTGTGGTTTTCCCAGATTGCAGCCCTTTACAGGAGGAGAAAGCCCCATCTCTCTCTCTCTCTCCCCTGGAGCAGCTGCAGGTTGTGAACTGCCGACCTTCTGGTCACCATCCCCATGTGTAACCACTATGCCACCAGGGCTGCTCTGCTAGGGAGACTCTGTTCTGTCATTTGAACATTCTTTCGGATCACCTTTTTTTTTGAAAGGGATACAAATGTGGGTCTCTTCCAGTCAGTTGGCCAGGTAGTTGGCTTCCAAATTCCCTGGCATAGACTAGCAAGTGCTTCTCAGACCTCATCAGCTTGATCAAACATTTCAACCGGTCTTCCATCTATTCCTGAACCTTTGTTTTGAGCAAATGCTTTCAGTGCAGCCTGAACTGCTTCCTTCAGCACCATTGGTCCTTGCTCCTGAAATGGTGGGATGCAGACTAGTTCTCTTTGGTATCTCTTTGGATGCTTCCTGCAGCATTTGATATTGTGCCCCTAGAATCTTTCAAGATTGCAACTCCAGGCTTGAATTTGTTTCCACCACCTCCCCCCCCCCCCACGAGTCCTTTCAGTTTAAGAGACACTGAGCGTGCTCTTCCTTGGAAAGACTGTGTCCTCTGTGTGACTCAGACACACAGAGAAATGATGACCTGCAATGGGACTGTCAGTGGACTGTCCCTTTGTACCCACTCCCGTCCCTCATTTTTATTTTGCTTTCTACAAGGAAGAAGAGAACCTTCCCCAAGCCCAGAATATCATCAGACCCAGGCCATGTTGCGCAAGCGAGCCTGGTTACCACAAGGTAGGCAGTTTGAGACCACCAGCTGCTCCTCAGAGAACGGGGAGGCCTTCTACTCCTGTAATGAGTTACCGGGGACCGTTCTGTCCTGCCCGATAGGGTTACTCTGAGGTGGAATCGGCCCCAGGGTGGTGAGTGAGCCAGGAGTGGACTGGAACCATGACCTCAGGGGTGAAATGTAATCGTGGACAAACCGGGGAAGAGTCCTGCAATCCCCTCGGAGCCCCCTCCCAGCAGCAGCCCGAGTGGTGCAGTGGGGTGAGTGTTTCGAGGTTAGAGATTCGAACCCTCCTTTGCTTCTGTAGAGAGTTATGGTCTCAGAAACCTTAGGGAACCGTCCTACCCTGCCCTACCCTGCCCTTCAGAGCGGGTGGTCCAGTGGTCAGAAAGGCTGTGAATTGAGATTGTCAGAGCTAAGGTCAGAGCAGACCCCTCTGGAGCTAGAATCCCACCATGGAGACTAAGATTCCAGCTGAGGCCATTGAGCTGCTGCCGTGGGAGGAAGGTCTTGACCTTGGGAGGCAGTCCTTGAAGGCAGCAATAAAATTAAGCAGATAATCTCTCTCATCTGCAGGGGAGAGCCAAGCCTGGGGACATACATTTGCCCAGCATCCCCCTCTGGTCCCAGACAGAGAGACAGAGTCAGCTGATCAAGGCTAGGTCTGCCCTGAGGGGCGGGAGGTAGGGGATCCCAAAGTTGAGAAATGACTACACACTGGCCTCTTGGCGTCCTGTCTCACGAGCTGTGGGACCCAAGAGCAGTCACCTAAGACCTCTGTGCCTCACTCCGTTGTCCCCATGGATGTGTGTTGGTGGGGAAGTTCTTCTTCAGAGTCCTTGGGGGTGCAGATGGGAAGTCAGCCTGACGGCCTTTCAGTTAACCGCCGATCACTTAACCCTGTGGGACAGGGTAGGACTGCCCCGTGGGTTTCTGAAGCTACCTCCATCTTTACGGGAATAGAAACCAGAAACAAAATGCCGTCTGTCTCCTTCAGATCAACTGGTGTGTTCAAACAGCTGGTCCTGAGGTTAGGAATCCAGTGGACCCCACGAGGGCCCCAGGGATCCATCATCTATAAGATGGGGTTTCCATAGCAACACTTACCTCAGGGAAGGAAGGAGAAAGGAGAGCTGATACTCAGGGCTCCATAGAAAGTCAACATTTAAAAATAGTGATGGCAGGAGAAAAGGGGAACCGATTTCGATGATTAACATATAACCCCCTCCCAGGGGGATGGACCAAAGAAAAAGGGGTGAAAGGAGACAGCGGTTGGTGTAAGACATACAAAAAAAAGAGAACGACTTATAAATTATCAAAGATTCATGAGGGAGGAAGGAGGGGGGCAGGGAAGGAAATGAGCTGATTCTAAGGACTCGAGTAGAAAGAAAATGTTTTGAAAATGATGATGGCAACATATATGCAAATGTGCTTGACACGATGGATGAACGTATGGATCATGATAAGAGATGTAAGAGCCCCAATAAAAATATTTAATAAAAAAGATGGCGACATATGTATGAATGTGCTCAACATGATGGATGGATGGATGGATGGATGGATGGATAGGCTGGCAAGACGGTATGAGTCCCCAATAAAATGGTTTTAAAATAATAATAATTAAATATCTTAGAAATAATAATAAAATAAATATGGGCTCCAAATGATGATGGTGATGATGATGATGGTGACATGTGTACAATGATACTTGGTACAATTGTTCTATGGATTGTCATAAGAGCTGGAAGAACCCCCAATAAGATGATCTTTTAATAAAAAAAATACTAACACCTACTTCAGAAGCTTTTGGTGAGGATGGAATTCAAGTGACAGTACCATACAGGGGTACTGTGTGCCCAACGTCGCCCCAGGCTCACGAGGATGGAGTGGTTACGTTTGGACTGCTAACCAGCCGTTCAAAACCACCAGCCGCTCCCAGGAGAAAGACAAGACTTTCTACCCCCACAAAAGAGTTAGGGTCTCTGTAACCCACAGGGGCAGTTCTCGCTCTGTCCTATAGGGGCGCCTTGAGTCAGATTGACTTGATGGGAGTGGATTTGGTTTGGTGTCAACCGCCGGAGGATATGACTTCATATTCTGCATTGCAGGGCCAAGGTGCATGAAGCCAAGTTTGGTGGTGGGGGGGGGAGTGTTGGCTGCCCCTGGCCTGTACAATGTCTTTATTTGCTAGACTACAATCATTTTTGTTTTGTTTAGCTTTCCCCAAGAAATCAAATAGAGCTCCTGGAGGTGACCTTTCTGTCAGATGAGAAATGAGTGTTCCCATAGCACCACTGGGTGGTGTCTTGTGCTCCCTGACAGCCTGCATGGCCCACGTTTACCAGAAGCACTGATGAGAAGGGAAGCGAGGTCAACGGAAACAAGACAAGAGCATGGGAATATGCCAGGCCCACATTGGGATTTTAAAAAATGCTCAATGAGAACCGAATTTGCTGTGAAAACTTTCACTTGAAATACAATACAAATGTAGTCCTGATGAAAGAGATATCCACTGCACCAGACTGGGTGAGGTGGAAAATCACCAGAAGAAAAAAAAGAGCAAAGATTGATATCTCCCTTTCTCTCCATCTAGAGACAGTATTATATATGACATCTCCCTTTCTCTCCCTATAAAGACAATATTACTTATAACTCTTTCTCTCCTTATAGACACAATGTCATATGACACCTCTGCTTCTCTCCATGGAGGCACCATATTACATATGACGTCTCCCTTTCTCTCCATATAGAGACAATGTTATATAGAAAGACAATACTATACAGGACAATATATGACATCTCCCTTTCTCTCCATCTAGAGGCAGTAGGACATATGACATCTCTTTTTCTTTCTATATAGACACAATATCATATATGACACCACCCTTTCTCCATCAAGACACAATGTTACATATAACATCTCCCTTTCTCTCCATCTAAAGCAGTGCTTCTCAACCTTCAATCCAGTTCCTCGTGTTGTGGTGAACCTCAACCATAAAATTCTTTTCATTGCTACTTCATAACTGTCATTTTGGTATAGCTAGGAATTGGGCAACTCCTGGGAAAGGTTCGTTCCACCCCCAAGGGGGTCACAACCCACAAATCGAGAACCACTGATATAGAGATAATATCATATCTAGCATTTATACATGTATAATGTCGATTTTCTTTTCTTAATTGAAAGATCCTTTTCCTGGGGCTCTTACAGCTCCTCTTAACAATCCATGCATCAATTGTGTCAAGCATATCTGTATGGAGGCTGCCACCATTAATTTCTAAACATTTACTTTCAATTTGTGCCCTTGGTATCAACTCTTCTTTTGTCTCTCCCACCCAGGTGACATACTATCTATTTTCTATGTAATATTTATATATAAACACGTGGCTGTTTAGTTATATATGGTATGTATGTGTGTGTGTGTAAAACCAAATCCCAAGCCCAGGACCATCGATCGAGTCAATACTCACGCACAGTGACTCTCTGTGAGAGAGTCTTGTAAATCTTTGTGAGGGCAGACAGCCTCATCGCTCTCCCTCAGAGCAGCTGGTGGGTTGAATTCATAGGTTCTCAAACTGATCTATCCTCCCACCTCGTTTTCAAGAGGCGGGGTGGGGGGGAAAGACTCCATGCTCCCACTGGGAACGAAACATGTTTGTACTGTGTCTCCATCATCCAGTATAAAGGGTAGGTATCGGCATGTGCAGCTCCACCCCCTTCTCGGGTCATTACAGTGCATCGCCTCATACTCCAGCAGGGGGGTTTGTATCGCCCACTTTGGGAAATGGGTTGGTATGCCTTAGGAACACGAGCACAGAAATCAGCATCGAATCCACAGCGATCAGCAAAAACAACAAGAACCTTTATGGAACCTTTTTTGCTAACCTTTGAGTTTGGGGAGCCTTCTGGTGTAGCGGGTTATACATTGCGCTGCCAGCTACAAGGTCAGCAGTTCAAAACCACCAGCTGCTCAGCAGAAGAAAGATGAGGCTCTCCACTCCTCTGAGGCTATCTGAGGGTCATTCTACGCTATGAGTTGGAATCAACTTGATGGCAATGAGTTTGGGGATCATGTAGAGCCACCCCATGCCCCCCATTTGTGTGTGGTACTATGCCACGCAAGTATTTCAAACATAAGCGGGCTCACCTAAAGGGAATGGGTTTCAGCGAAGCTTCCAGAATGAGAGAGACTAGGAAGAAAGGCCTGGAGATCTACTTCTGAAAATTAGCCACCGAAAACCCTTTGGAGCCAAACACAGTACAGGGCTGGGAGATGAGCCACCTGGACTGGAGGCACTCTGAGCACATGGTGGCCACCACAGTGGGCGTGGATATGGGCATGGCGATGGTCCTGAGGGTGTCCCCGGACAGGGGGATATGGCTTTCTCTTTTACAGAAGGTTGTAGATTATCGGAGTTGGCCACGACAGGCTGAGCGTGTTTTCTGGGCCGGCGAAGCAGTGACCTCAGCTCTGCAGGGAGGATGTCATCGCACCTGCAGAGCACCAGAACAGGCTGCCATTGTCACCTCCCTTCCTGAAATGTCACTGTCACGGGCTTAGCCAAAAGCCTGCTCCATCAGGAGTGACACGTAAGCAAATGAAAAGACCAAACTCCTGGCCATGGACTCCAGGCCCACCCAGAGGGACCCTCTAAGACAGGACAGAACTGCTCCTGTGGGGTTCCAAGACTGGGACTTTAGGCCCCCCCCCTCCCACCCTCGAGAGCTCATTGTGTTAGCTGAAAGCCTTCCACGACTGACTCCCTTTGGTCAAGGACCCTGGAGAAGGAATTGTGAAAGTTTTAGTCCATCTCTCCATGGGAGCATGTATCATGAGGCTATATCAAAAAGGCTACTTATTCTTTTGTTCGTTTGTTTTGGTTTTGGGGGGGGCATCACTGCCCTCTGGTGGTGGGAGTATAAGGCCCAGCCTTGCTGCTGGATTTGAACCTCCAACCCAGTGGGCCGCAGTCCCCTGTACAACCACTACGCCACTGGGGCTCAGCCCTACTTAATCTTAGATTGGGGCCAGAATTAAGTGTGAGTCTAAAATCCATGTGTGTCTCTAAGCTTTGCTTCAGAGGACATCCTTATCACTATAGAATAGAGAACATTAAGAACCACCCCCCTGGGGCACAAGGTGATACCATTGATAGTGTCATTAACCTAGCCAATGGCAGAGCATTTAAAACACTGTTGAGAAAATAAAATGACATATGCACGGGCCAGCTCTTCCGACCGAGACACAGGCCTCGTTGACTTGGACACCTTTACAAGCCTAGATGACTGGACACTTGACCTGCACAACATGGTGGCCAACAGGGCCAGACGTTCAATGACTCTCATTCACAGAGGCAGAACCATGCTGGGCAGACTAACACATGCCATGAAAAGCAAAGAGAGCCTTGAAACTGTAAATGCATCTTAGTCCCAGGCCACCATTCATTGGCTTCCCTCAAAGCAAGAGATTCCAGCCATCCTCCAAGGAAGGCATCCACTAAGTCCGTCCACATGGAAGAAGCGCACCAGCCTATGTGCCCAAATCTGGGAATGGCATCGGAGCTTAACTTGTGAACATCTGGTTTGGAGATGGTGACGGGTGACGATGGAAGCCCCAAGTCCATGTGCAAGGTCCCCACATGGGTTGAGGCTCTGAGGAATCCCCTCTGATCAGAGCCCCTTGTTAGCAGACATCGTCATGGGTAACCGTGCTATCAGACATCGTCATGGCTGATGGCGCTAGGCTCAAACGCGACGCCTAACGCTTGATCTCCCTTCTGACCCATTTCAGAGTCATTTCTGCTTTTATTATTTTCTGCTTTCCTCTCCATGCAGGTTTCTCTCTGGTTTGTTTTTGTTGTCGCTGTTGTTTTGCTTGTGTGTCTTCTTGCTTCCTGTTTGTGTTTTTCATTTTTATTGAACACTCTTTCCGGGGGGGCTCTTACAGCTCTTATCCTAACCCATCCATCCATCCATTGTGTCAAGCGCATCTGTCCTTAGGTTGCCATCATCCTTTTCAATATTTTCTTTCTACTTGAGCCCTTGATATCAGCTCCTCATTTGCCTCCATCCCTCCCCCGCCCTTGCTCCCTCGTGAACTCTTGATGTGTTTTGTCTGATTTTCTGTTCCTGAAGTCCAGGACGGGCAGCTCTCCAGGGGCAGTAGGTAACTGCATGAATAATCACCTAAAGGCATGGCATGGGGGTGGAGGGGGCCTGCAGGGGAGGGGCGCTCACAGCAAAGAGCACAGGAAGGCAAGGTTCTGAACTTGATTCTGGGAATGATTGTATGACTCTTCTTTTTTTTTTGGGGGGGGGGGGCATCACTGCCTCTGGTAGTCTTGGGAGCTCCCCAGTGCTGCTCCTGAGAGCCGTCGCTGGATTTGAACCGCCAAGCCCGTGGGCCGCAGTCCCGCACTCAGCCACTTACGCCACCGGGGCTCAGCCCTGTGTGACTCTTCATAAGAGGACTGAATGACTAAACCGTGTGGTGTATGAAGTATGCATCAATAAAACTGTTTATTTTTTAAATGTGTCTAATGGTGCGCCAAATGTAACCGCTCCTGCACAGCTCCGTTCTCTGAAGGACATAAAAGCTGCCTGTATCACGTCAGCTAAGATGTGAGTTAAAGGTCCCAAGTCTAGCACACTGAGCACCTATAGGTGTCCAAACAAAAGAGCCTTGGCCCAGAATTCTGAGAGAAGTTGGAATTGGGTCAGAGGTATGGGAGAGATTTCTTGTGGGAGATTTGCATGGGTTCCACACCGCGGACCCCCGCGGGCTCCCCACCCCCCCACCCCGCACTCCCAGGCCCTGTATCTCTGCCAGCCCATGTCTCTTCCCCATTCTTCTCTTGCAGCCCCTCCTGTAGGGGTGGAGCTGGAATCCATTCCTCAAGTCTCCGGATCCTGAGCGGGTTTGAGATCACTGGAGACAAGAAGGAAGACTAGATAAACAAATGTTTATTTTCTCCTCTTTTTAGAGTTCCTGAAGGTTCACGAGAAGAAATACGTAGATCTTGGTGGGGGGTGGGGGTGGGGGTGGCGCGATGTGGTGGTGTTCGTGGCAGACAGAAGAAAGAGCCTATGAACTGCCAGCTGGCTTCCGCTTTTTGTTTGTGTAAAGACTTCAACATCCCACCCTTGTTTTCTAAGAGAGGTGGCTGCGTTTCAGGGTCCCTGGGCGTCCTGGCCCAGCTGTGATTCCGAGACCCAGTGGCGTCTGTCTGTCCTCACAGAAGGAAGCCCTGCTCAGCCCCCTAATTAAACCCTTCCCAGAAGCCTTCCATCCCTCTCTTCCAATCTGGTGGGAGAGAAAGCCCCTTGGGTGGGGTGGGTGGGGTGGGTGGGGGGGCTCTCTTCTAACTCAAGGCCAGCCTGAGTGTGACCGTATCAAGGTAAGGTTTGGTGAAACGTCTCGTAAACCTCCCAATGTGCTTGTCTGGCCTCCTGGCCTTCCAGATTCTGGAATTTTCCCCCCAAGGGATTCCTGACTTGGACATGCAGAGGTGAGCGAGCAAACTTTCCAGAGTAGAAATTGCCCCGGGGAGACTTATTTATAGTAGAGACACAATAGGGGATGGCGGG
>PVJH01025351.1:0-31622 GCA_004026705.1 Nesogale talazaci
ACGTCCCCAGCCCTGGGCCAGGCCACTACGGTCGGTCCACGACCCCGCCAATCCCCATCCTCGCCCCTCCGGCAGGCCCAGGCCGGCCCATCTGCCCCTCCCTCCAGTTAGATCCTGCGTGGACCACGCCCTCACCTAAGGCTCCACTTGCAGCGGCTCCTCCTCACCTCGGCACCTCCTGGTCTTGCTAGCGCAGCATAGCCCTCTCCTGGGGCCGCCCTTCAATATGCCACACCTACTTAATGGCCCCGCCCCCTGCCCCACCTCTTTTAATCCTAAACCCCAGACCTACCCACTCCTTCGGCCCTCGAAGACCCATCTCTAGCCCGGGCTCCGCCCACAGCCCCGCCTCCGTGCGGGAGCAGGCCCCGCCCACGCCCAATTGGTCCGCCCACATCACCTCTTTTCTCACCCTCCAGGGTTTAGGAGCAGAGGTGTGGAGCTGCAGTGGTGCCTTACCACGTGACCACTGGCGTGGCTAAACTGACATTCTGCCTTAAAACCTGGGCTTATTCCTGGGACTCCCACCCAGCCTGGGTTGGTACTACTGCCTCCAGTGGTCTTTTGTGTCCTTGAACTGTGCGACTGAGGGGAGTGACTTCATCCGGGCAGAAGAGGAGGCCAGCGAAGGCCAACTCGGCAAAGTGGGGCTTGATCACAGCTGGGGAGGTGGGGCCATGCCGGCATGAAACCGAGCACAGTTTGCAGGATTGGGGGCAGAGGACCGTTTGTACTCCAGGAGCTACTTGCCGGGCAACTTTGGAAAGCATCGGCTGGGAAACCGCGGCCAGCAGGATCAGGGGTGGCCAGGACCAGCTCAAGCAGAGGAGCTACTTTGGGAAATGGGTGCTCAGAGAGGAGACCTTGGGAACCCAAGACAAGAGAAAGATGTAGGAGGGAGGCTTTGTCATTTCTCCCTCCTGCCTGCTAGGCTTCCAAGAGACCAGCCTTTGAAAGACACCTCACTTGTTTGCTGAACTAAGCTAGAATGGCTTCCTTTTTCTTTTTTTTTGCCTGACATCATCAAATGATGATGCCCCTAGGGTCTCTTTCCAGACTGGCCATCCAAACCCTTACTCACGGAGATGCCTGCTGTCCCCAACCTTTTCCTGTTCCTTCTCATTTCCATCTTCCCCTCTCCTCCCACCCCCATCCCCCACCCCCACCCCTATACTCGGCAATCTTTGAATCTCTTAGCATCAGAAGCCTCCAGAGTCATCTCCTGTGCTCCCCATAGCTTGGTCTCTGTCCGTTCCTCAGGGCACTACTTCTCCATCATTGAGGTTTGAGTCCCCCTTTGGCTGGGCTCCAAGTACCCCTCAAGTCCCTCGTGTTTCATCTGGCCCGTCAACTGTTTGCTAAGTGAATGTACGTGGCTTTAAGAAATCCAGCAAGGCTCATTGGAAAACACATTTAATGTCAAAGTAAACAAAGATGTTTGTACATTAAAGTATTTAATTAGTGAAATAATTATTATCGGTATAACAAGCTGAAAAATACAGCAACTTGGTACAAGACTGAGGTAACAAAATACTTCACCAAAAAATCTAAAGAATCCCACGTGTGGTCAGTGGTTATTGCGGGTGAGACAATTCACAAGAATTAGAGAAAAGTCCTTACACAACTGCATGCAGGGGATCTGCTGGAAAAGAAGACAGCCCGGAAGGGTGCAACCGATTTAACGAGAAACCAAGTAAAATGTAGAAACTGATTTGCAACTGACTTTGAATAATACAGAAGAAACTGAAAACTACTCTGTACACAACATTTTGAATGCTAAGTGGAAAACCATGCATTTTGGCACAAAATTTATTAAAGATCATTCTATCCTAATAAATTAATCACTACTGTTTCATTACTGAATGGTCACAGTCGTTCAGAAATGGTTAGGGAGATTAATGGTTATAAAATGGACGGATGACCCATCATGTTGCCGCTGGGAACAGGAATTTCAGGGCTGTTCCCGGCATAGGCGAGCTTGTGCAGTACGGGGCTGAAGTTCATGGTCCAAGTTCTCCGCACCCAGGAAAATGCAGTTCTTGCTCATGCTGTATTTGTCATTGACATGATTATTTAAGAACAAAACTAAGAAGCAAACACCGAGAACAATCTGACCTTGCATGTCCGTCCAATGTGAGCCGCCAGTGGACCTAACCATGCCTCGAGTTCTGTGTCTGGCTGCTCTGGGCCAGCCCTGCACGCACTGAGGACAGTGACTCCACAGAGCCCTCACTGCGCATGAACTTGCACACCGCGAGATGCTCCAGTCTGTTGAGCCTTTTGACCTTTTCTGGAGGAATGTGGGCACGGAATTTGTATCCATTGGTAGGAGAAAAGCTGGGTATTGCCAAAAACACCTATTTGTTCACTGGGTGGTCAGCTCTGTGAGGGCAAGGGTTGGGTTCATTTTGATCTCAGCCCTTCATCTCTCTAGTAGAGTTGGGCACATAGGACAGATGTGAAAGACTGGACGACTGGTTTGGGACAGAACATACCCCCACCCCCACCAAGGGACTCTTGTCGCGTTACTGTGGAATGTGAAGTCACTCAACATGCCAGTATGCTGCAGTGCTGATTAAAGCGCGCACACACACACACACACACACTCACACACACACCTAGGCTGTGTTCTTTCACAGTGTTCACAAACAAACACCAGCCATATGAGCGCATGGCTCGAAATGCAACCTGTGGAATAAAAAATCAAAACAAAAACAACTTTGCTTGCAAATGGCTTCCCATTTCCAGGAACCATTTCGCACTTGTGAAATAGCCCCCTAAAAGATGCACTTCTTAGGAAACATTGGCCGGGGAGTGGGGGTCAGAAGAGCATGTTTGGGGAATTCGGTTGGCAGGAGGACGGGTTCTTTCCCACGCAGAACCCTCTCAAGCCTCTTTCTCCTCAGGTTCCGCTCTGACAGGGTGATGATAAATGAACTTCCCCTCAGGGGAGAGAGATGTGAGAGCCCAGAGCTCTCACTCTGAGCAACACGTCCGCTCCCCACATCAAGTCAGTCATCCACCAAGCGTTCCGGTTGCCACTGCACACTTAGCCGGCCTTGGGGCGCAAAATGAGCTCGGCTGTGGGAGGGGTGAAGGCGTGTGTGTGAACGGGTCTTGGACACCCTGATGATACTAGCTACTGGCTCTGGTTTAGCGAGCGCAATCTACAATGTTCATTTTGAGGAACCATGACCTAAAATACAGAGGGCCCATTTCACCTTGGATAGTTTAGAGCAAAAGACAGAAATGTTTCCCTCTAGGCTGAGAATCCACCCAGACGTCCGTCGCCCCTAGGTGGCTTGGGCCTGGTGCTCTCTGTCCCAGGCTTGTCAGCCTCCGCACCTGCAGCCTGCGGGGCAAACCTGGACCAGGAAGACCCAAAACAAAGCACACCCCTGATTGGCCCTGTCCCACATCCCAGTTTCCCCCCATGCCTCTGCTGGGGTATTCAAGGCTCTTGGCTTTCCCAACAGGTCAACAGGATTCTTCTTCTTCAAGAGTGCAAGCTAAGAATATTTCTGGGAGGGGGCATAGGTTCGGTCCGAATTTACGTCAAGACGAAATACTAGGAAAAGAATTGTACTTGTGCTATTCAAATCGGGTTGGGTAGAAAACACTTGAGAAAGTTTAGGAAGGGCAGGAAAAAATGATTTGATTTAGTAAATCCTTCATTTTCAAGGCTTTTTTTTGGGGGGGGGCGTTGGCATTTCTTGTGAGAGATTTCTGGACAGATGGAAGGATACAGAAATCTAAGGACAAGAAGTAGTGGATGTTCCAGCTTCGCATGTCCACCCCACTTCGGGCTTTTTCAAAGTCCATACGTCGAATCTGAGGCAACGCAGGCTTACGGATTAACACTGCACGGTCGGGTCCACGGTGGCTGGAGTGGTGGTTGGCAATTTCATTTGGCCTTGAGAAGCTCGTCTTCCGGAGTCGCTGGCGTAGACTGACTACCTGCACACATCCTGGGCTCAGGGTGTTTGGGGTGCTAAGCCAAGTTCTGATGGCACTGACGTCACCCTCTGGGGCTCCTCCGGGGACTCACGTCTTTGCTCAAGAAGCAGGGTTCACTGAGCTGTGTAAAGGTAGACATGGCATAGAGCCCTGGTACCAATACTTTGCACATCAATTCATTCAAGTTTTCAGAAACATTGTTGCCACTTGATGAGGATGCAGTGGCAGCGTCCTGTGGTCGGTTTCCAGGGGGACCTATTGTTGGCTTGGATGTTATGGTGAAAGATGGTGTTCGGACACACTTAAGGGTAATGTCTAATTGGTTGAGCTCTAAAACCTTGAAATACCAGGACCCCGCCCTCCAAAAGTCAGTCCCTCTCAGAAAACAATTTAAGAGCTTCCCTCTCAGAGTTAGGACATCCAAATTAAGAGAGGTAGGTAGGTAGGTAGGTAGGTAGGTAGGTAGGGAGAGAGAGAGAGAGAGAGAGAGAGAGAGAGAGAGAGAGAGAGAGAGAGAAAGTAGTCACGGTGAGAAAATAATCCATCATTCTGAATAAAAACATCCGTGCAGAATAAAAGCCACTTAGAGTATGACACGGGGAGACGGGTAGAGGACGTCTTTCATGGGGTCACTGATGTGAAGCTGAGTCTGGGCTGCTCACTCCCTGGGGCCTCACTGCCTTGTCACCACGGTCATCAAGAGTTGTGCCCTTGGATTTGTATGATGGTGATTCTGCTGGTGACGGTGGGGGGGGGGCAGGTGGGGGGCAAGACTGGGAGAGCATAAGGCCTCAGTTCCCCCAGCTCCCCCAGCGCTGTTTGGATTCCCAGTGGGCCCCGCTCTGGCAGTGGAGGCAGAGGTGTGAGATGAGGGGAGCGAGACTCGTGTCCTGCAGGGAGAGGCTGGTGCCAAGCAGCTTGGGTGCTTCTCGGCTGCTTCCCGTGGAGCCAGAGAGGAGGTCACGGCCTCCCATTCCAGCGTGGGGGAACCGGGTGAGGGGAATTGGGCCTTCAGACCCTCCGGGGAGAGGAGATGGGAGGAAGCAAGCAGGCCAGTGGCCCAGTCCACAGTCCTGAAGCTGGGCCCTGCCTTGGGAGGGCTGGCAGCAACAAGGCCTGGAAGGGACCCAGGGGGCCCAGGGAGCAGCCTTCCAGATGAATAGCACCCATAGGAACAGAAAACAGGACACAATTTAAGGCATTGTTTGTTTACAGTAAAAGAACACAAGGGACCCTTAACACGGAAATAAGCTGGGCTCTCGCTCTGACCTTCCTTGGTGGACCAAGGCGAGAACTGAAGTTGGAAGCGGGGCCTCGATGTGATGTGTGTGATGTCACAAGTCTTGTGCCAAAATGCATGTTTCTCAGAGAGCGCGCACTCGCTCGCACGCAAACATATACAGCGCACACACGCAGAGGACGCTTCGGGGGGGTGGGGGGTGTACAAAATCTGAGGCAGCCCTGTGGGCGAGCCGCCCCGTGCACTTGGGGTGTGAAAAGCCTGGTCCCCAGCCCGCCTCTTCTCCTCTCCTGCGGGAGTCTGCCGTCCACTCTCTGTGCAGTCGAAAGCGCCAAGAACCCAACGTGGGCCAGATGCTCTCCCGTCGCAGCAGCAGCTGGTGGACGAGGTCCAGAGTGGGGGGGCTGTGCAGTCTGGGGTCCAGCCACAGCTCCTCGGGGTGCTGCTGCAGGGCGAGTGTCCCGAGAGTCGCTGGGGGAGGTGGCAGGTGGATCCTGCACCGGCGGAGTCCTCGGAGACGGTGTGGCTGTGGGCGAGTCCCCGTGCGTCGGAGGGTGGTGACATCCCCTGCAGCCTGGCCAACAGCCTGTGCCCAGGGCATGCTCTTCTGCACTAGTCCCTGGCCGGTGAGCCCAGCAGCCTCTGAAGCCATGCCAAGTCCCGCAGAGACTTATTCAAATGACATAAGGTTCGCAGGTACCTAGAAAAAAAAAGCTCAGCCTCTTGTCAAAGCTCCAAAGGAGTCAGGTGCATCCCCAAGGGGCTAGATCTTTCTCACCCTGGGGATGAGCGGCTGAGGGGGAGAAAGGGTATGGGGCTGCTGACAACAACAACAACAACCACAACAACAATGACGACCATTTGCTCAAGACCAGCCGCCATCTGAGCACTTCCCGGGCAGCCCGTCCGTGGGTCCTCAAACAGCCCCAGTGATAAAGAGATGGCAGCTAAGGCTTGGCGAGGGTGCGGGCACAGCAAGGGCGGGGCAGTACCGACACCGGGGACACCCTTTCCATGGCTACCCTCTGGTTGTCAGCACTTGGGGTGAGGAGGAGACAGGTTACGGGGGGGGTGGTGGTGGTGGAGCGGGCTGGTGTCAGAGGCTGGTGGGAGCTGGTAAGTGGATGCACAGAGAGGAGTCAGTTTGTGGATATCAGGGACCCCAAACCTACCCATAGTGATGCCCCAGGCCTGTCCCCTGGATAAGGCTCTAGTCCCCTTCACTGTGGGACACCCCCTCCCCCAAGGTCAGCCTGCTTCTCCTGCCCTCATAACTCCTAACACACACTCTGCCGAGCCATCTTGGCCAGTACTCCTCTGGGTTCCAGGACATTGGATTCCAAGCAATTTCATTTAAAAAAAAATTGTCTTGGCATTAATTTGGTCAAAATGATGAGTTAGAAAGCATGTGTCCTCTTGTGAGGGGACAGTTCTAAGAATGGTCGCAACAGCGCTGTTCAAAACAAAAATATAGCAGAAAGCAGGAAACGCTGGAAATTGCAGATAGAAGGACTGGTCACACGCACACGCACACACACATGCACACAGGATAGTTACGTGGATCAATTGACAAATCTTAGGAACACGCTGCAGGAGAAAGCAAGTCCTGGAAGAAAGTGAGTGATGATGCCATTTGTAAGCAGTACAGCAGATGTACATCCGACAGTGCACTGTGTAGGGAACCAGGTACATGATCACGGCCCGCAAAGAACGGCACACACACACACACACATACACACACACACACACAGCAGGTGAGGAGAGAGGAGGTTGAGGTGGGAGTGGACGATAGGGGACTAGGGAGGGGTCCCTGAGGAGAGGAAGGGGCCCTGGTCTCCCTGTGGGTAAGGGCTTGGCCGCTCACCTTTGCGCCCCAAAAGATGCCCAGCTTTGGACACCGTCTGGGGGCAGATCCTCTCTGTCTTCTAGGGCCCTCGGGGTTGGAGTGGGTTGGACGGGGGCAATGGGTTTCAAGGCCCGGGGAGCTTCTGCTTAGGCTGGATGGCAGGGCAGTGGGTGTTTTCTTGCTGTTGTTTCTACCTTACACCTTTACACTTGTGTTATAAATAATGCTTTAGTGTATTCAGTGTTGATAAAAACAATTTCCAAAAACGCAATCCCACAAAACAGAGAGCAAATCTCCCCGACCACTTGCGATTTTTCTGGGGGAAAGACATGTTTCTGTAACACCCTCTAGTACACCCGCCTTGGGCTCCACCGCACCGCGCTGCTGCACTTCACTGAGCTAACCTGCTGCTGCTGCGGAAGACGGAGGCTGCGCCGACGGGTGGGGATGTGCGGTGGAAAGGAAATTAGAAATAACGCGATAAAACGTGGGAAAAGCAGAACAGCTCCTCTCCTGCGTCTAAACATTGGGCAGAAATCATTTGCAGAAGGCCCTTTGCACAGGTCTGTCTTTGCCAATTCCTGAAATTCCATCTTCTGGTCCTTCTGATCAGATGCCAGTGCTGCCAAACTGGTTCGAGCCAGGTACCTGCTGTCTATTGTAGAGTGGCTGCCAGCCCTAGCCCTGTCCCCAGAAAGGACAATGGGCTCTTGCTCAGGGTTTCAACTGCCACTCTTCCGGGCATCCGCCCGGGCCCCACCCATGCAAACCCAAATCGGGCAGAGGCCAAGGCCTATATATGGCAGCTGTGAGGGGCAGTGGTCCTATATATATGGCAGCTCAGATGACCAGTCCCCTACAATTATCTGCCGCTCTCACCACCCCCCTGCTGGCCCGCCTCAGGCTGTCAGTCAACCTGGAACCATCCCAGCCCTGGGCTCAGCAATCACAAGAGCCATCTGGGGGTGACAGGTGAGCTCCAGGGTGCTGGGCTCTTAGCGAATGGTACTCAGAGCCACCCCCGGGCCCCAGACAGAGTGCACAGGGCAGGGGAGGGCAAGACGCTCGCGTCCTCGATAGGCGCACTCTGAGGTTGCACGGCTCTGTGCCAGTGTCAACACACTGCGTGCACTGCTGGACCACCTGGAGAGGACTGCCGGCCCACCCCCCTGGTCTTCCCACCACATAGCCGGGCAATTCCACTCTAGAGACTGCAGATGTATAGCATCTGACACAGGCTGTGGCGGTCATCTGCTTATGTTAACTTTATGGTTGAAATGTAAGGGTGGAGTCTGGCCTGTTCATCTGGAGATAGCCATTGAGTAGCCAATGAGGCCTCTATGTGGGCATGGCTTTCTCCTGAGACTTCTGGGAAATCTCACGATAGTTCCCTCGTGAAGATGAGAAGCTATCTTCCCCAGTTGTTGGGAGTTAAGTCTCAGAGACGATAAATCACGGACTAGACAAGATGGCAGCGTCTGAGGAGCTGGAGGAGCCGGCGGAGAGACCATACGGCTTTGCCCTGATGGAGCCACACCTCTGAAGCTGCAGCAGCATGCTGTTGATGGACCCTGAGCTCTGGAAGTGAGGAGCCATGGGGAGACCCATTGATCTGTGACTTCGTGAATTGGAAGGAGACTTTTTAGACTGATTTCAGGCATATGGGTTAATATTGGACTTATGACTTTGAACTGGACTGGGCTGGGATGCCTTCTCAGTGTCACATTCCTTTTGTATATGAACACTTTCCTTATATTGTTATGCGTGTCCTTGAATTTGTTCCTCTAGTCTACCTGGACTAACACACAGGCTTACCGTTCTGTACATACCATGTTAAAGATTTCGTATGCCCGTGCAAGGACACATTCACTAAGAATGCATCTGAACACAAAGGAGAGCAATGTTTGCATACTTCTGAAGCTCTGCTTTGTTATCCGTATTCTGAGGACTCTTCCCAAGGATCTACCCTGGGTCTGTAACAGGTCACAGGTGTCACAGACATGGTGCCCAGGCAGGGTCACGTCAACCAAAAACAACGCTGCCAGGAACACCCTTCGTGTGTGTGTGTGTGTGTGTGTGTGTGTGTGTGTGTGTGTCCTCACACAGACTCAAGGGACCTGATCTGCGCTCTGTCTTGAGCTCCCCGGTGGTCCCTCAACTTTATCCCTATATTGTTCCTGGCCTCATGGCTCAATGTGTTGAGGGTTTTCGGGGTCCTGATGTTGCCATCCAATCTGCTAACCCTGCAGCCACGCTTCCCCCCATCTGTAATTGTGATCTGCTTGTCCCATGTGTCTTCTCTATGTTAGAGATGGAGAGTTTCATCAGGACCACGCTAAGTGCAGGGCCGGGCCGTTTCACTAAAGATCGCCCGCCGCTTCCCTGGAATCTCCGTGAGTGGGCTGTGGCCAGCACAGCTGAAGGTCTGGCACGCACAGACCCAAATGCCAGTGTGAACTTCTCCTTTCCGGAGGACTAAGTGCTGCCCACCTGCCCACCCCGAGGAGGAGGAAGGCCCAGCCTCTCCCCTTGAGGTGCAGTGGGGAGCAGGCATCGCTCTCACATGCTCGGGCAGCCGTGGCCGTGCCTCCGGGTCTTTGGCATAACTGCGGCAGCCTGACCGGTCAGGGGTCCCGAAGAGAGGCAAGGTGGGAGAGCTGCGTGGTGACCCGTGCAGAGCTGGGAGTTGGGTAGGATTCTAGCTCTCCCTCTGATGCACCACGGGGCTGTCAGCGTCCTAAATGTCAAGTGCAGACACAAGAGAACCCACCCCATGGGGGTGTTGGGGAGGATCTGGCTTATTCCTCCATGTAAACCGTTCAGCTGAGCGTTTGGTGCCGGGGAGCAGGTGGGAGTGGTAAGGGCAGGGAGATCACAGTGAGTTCCGCCCCCCCCTCCCGGCCCCTTCCACACACACTGAGGCTACACAAATCCTCCTGGTTCAAACAGCAGCGAAGACTCCTTTCATTCACCAGCAGCGTCCACGCATGAACTATTGTTATTAATGGGCTAATAATGTGCCTTCAGGGGCCCGCCACACATCAGTTATGATTATTTCTCACGGTTGACATGGCCTTTCGTCAGTTTGGAGCCGGCCCATAGAATCCATTCTGGGGGTGAGGGTGTGTGTGTGACCGAAACAGATGCGGGGTCTTGATCCTTGGGGTGATAACCACACGTCTTAGGGCCCCACAAAAATGCTATTATGGGGTTTCCTTGACTGGGAAAAACACGGGGACCAGACTCAAAGATGATCAGAAGGGTGGCTGGGAGCATAGCTGAGAGGCTCTGAGGGGAAGTAGGGAGGCCCCCGGGGTGGGGGGTGGATGCAGGAGGCATTCCAGACGACAAGCGGGTTTGGCTGACCGTACCTGAGGCCTGTTGCTCTCACAGGCATCGTCCAGGTGCTTGTGCCACAGGATGGCATGGAACCGGGAGCCCGTCTGGAACTTGTAAACATTGCCTGCGGGGGAAGGAACTGTCAGTGGCGAAGAGGGTGGCACGGGTGGCCAGCCTGTGGCTGGCAGACGCTGCGAACTCCATTGGGGGCGCTAAGGAAGATGAAAGGCGCCCTGAGGACTGCTAATTGCCAAGGTCAGCTGTTTGAAACCACCCGCAGTGCTATGGGAGAACCATGAGGCTTTCTGCTCCCGTGAAGACTTGGTCTGGGAAGTGCCCAGGGGAAGTTCTGTTCTGCCCTGTAAAGGGGCTTGCTGTGTGAGCGGGAAACCAAGAGCAGCGTCCTGCACGCTGAGGGCTCCGCTTTGGATTTGGGCCTTTTAGTCAAGTGGGAGACCGTGGGTGCATCTGACAATCTACTGAATGAAGCCCGTGGACCCCCGTCTCGGAATAATGCTTTTAAATGTATAAAAGAAACTAGAAAAGAAATTAATAATGTTGAAGCGGTTATGAAACGATTCTTTTTTTTTTTTTTTTAAAGTAAGGCCAGGATCACCTGCGTGCTCTTTCTGAACGCACTAATAACAAGTCACCCTAGTGATAGTGGCAGGAACTGTACTTTTGAAGTGATGAGCATGCAGGACATCTGGAACGACATGTGCTCTGTAAACACCTGGGATTTCTCTCGGAGACAGAAACCACAGACCTCGTTTGTGTTTTTATCATCTGATATCTACAGCCGTACCAGGAGGAGTCAGAGGTACTCCACCCCCCACCCCCTACTTCAAGTGCATGGATCTTTTGGGTTCTGTGCACGGACCTTCCTGACCATGAGTCCTATCTCCCTTTGCTTCTCACTCACTGACATCCAGTCGATGCCGCCTCACAGTGACTCTGCGGGACACAGGGGCGTTTCTGAGGTTGTCACTCTTTACTGGAGAGGCCACAAGCCTCACCCTTCTCCCGGTGGAGCGGCTGCCGGCTTTGCACTGCGGACTGGTAGTTTTTGTTTTGCTTCAGGCTAAGACCAAAGAGCAGCCTGTGGTCCCTATGACCACAACGTCCCTAAGTCAAGCTCCTGCATGCATCGCTGTCCCTTTTGAAAGAAGTAACCAACTCTAACTCTGGGCCCAGCCTGTCAAGGAATATACGTGGAGGCCACACCACTCCTAGGACCTGGGCTGTATCACGCTGATGCTGAGCAGAGACCTGAGCAGGCCAGTTACCATCCCCTGAACCCCACCCCCATGCCCAGGCTCTACCAGGCAGATGGGCACCTCGTCTTCCTTGGCTTCTTTCCTTCTCAGCTAAGAACCTCAGAGCCTTGACGCTCAGGTGGCTTCTTCACTAGCAGGTCCCCTGGGAGACTCAGCTCTACTGACCCCAAATCCGTGTTTTAACCAGACCCTGAGTGATTCGTACTTACACGGACCCTGCATTACATTCTTCCTGTGAAGGATGAGGACAACTGGGGGGCAGTGTAGCCCCAATAAGTTCACCTGGGTGGGCCTCCAGCCCCGAGCAATTTTGTTAATACGGCATGGGCTCCTGTGAAGTCTAACCACAGCCTCTGCTGACATCAGTGCAGAACGGGCTCCTGGTCAAGAGGGCTACGGAGCCTCCTGTCCTCCCCAGGAGGGTCACGAGGGCGGGAGAGAACCAGGAGGCACTGGAAGGCGGCTGGGGAAATGACTAAAGCTGGAGCTTATAAAGCCTTTGAGAAAGGGCCCTTCTCCGAGCTGGCCTTTGACCGGGGCACGGCAGACAGAGGCTTGTGGAGCAGATGGTGTCAGGGACTCCTCACTCTCCCAGGCCATGTCCAGCCTCATGGCCACCACCTCCCCGACACGCAGTTCTCCCAAGGCCTTGAGGTGACAGGTCCGGGGATGAAGGGCCCCGTTGCCATAGGCAAGGCTGCACAAAGGATCTCCGCAGCCCTGAGCCACGGACCCCGCACACTGGACCCCAGGTAGGGCTCTGTGCGCGCCTGAATCTGAAGCCCAGGGAAAAGAGCGGCCTGTCGAGTCACCCGTCCTGCAGAACGCAGACTCAGATCAGAAGAGGGTGGAGAACCCCCAGGGCTCCTCCCCGCCTGCTACTTGCCTTTGTCGGGGTTATTCAGCTGGAAGATGTCGGGGTGCTCCGGGTCGTCCGGCAGCTGCACCATCCAGCCCAGGATGGACACCTTTTTGCCAGGAGTGGATTTGTACTGGAAGAGAACAACAGCGTACGGGGGTGGGGGGGGGGGGGGGGGGGGGGGGAAGCTGTGGCCCGAGTCCTCTCTGCATTCCTGTGCCCGCGCCTCTGCCCGCCAGCTTCCCCCCCGGGGTGTCCCACTGGTGCCCAGCACTTACGTGTTTTCTGTCTGTACCCCGCAAGGACTTGGCTCCATAGTACAGGAGGGTGGACCCAGAGAGAATGACCCAGTACCTGGTCCACGAGGACAGCTGCAGGAAGGAGAGGTGGTGTGACCGGGCTGCAGGTGGTGGGGGCAGCTTCACCCTGCCAGCCCTGCGAGCAAGCAGGTGCTCACCACCCATCAATGGCAGTGCCGGCCTTCTTTCTCCCACGGACCCCCACCACCCTCCTCGGTGGCAGGCACTTTGCATGAGTGCCTCTGAGTTCCACTTCAGGGTGTGAGTGCCCTGCGGAATCTTTCCCCTCCCACCTGCTTCGGGCAACGCCTCTGTGTGCAGTTGGCCAGCCCTGCGGAGTGCCCTGGGGAAGACCAGCTTTGGAGCACCGGCCTGCCTTCAAGAAGGCGCTCTGCCTGAGGTGGAGTGCGGATGCTTTTGCACCCAGCCTTTCTGGAGAGTCGGGAAGAGCCGGCAGGGCGCAGCTTCAGGCAGTGCATCTGCGCCGCTGAAGGCCGGGCCTCCCACGCAGAGGACCCTGCTGCTCCCCCTTGAGCACTTTGGTTCTGCGAAGGGGAGGCAGACAGGCCAGCCCAGAGGAAAGGCTCTGCGTGGCGTGGCCGGGGTGCAGACTGCTCGGCACCGTGATGCACCAGGCTGCCTGCACGTTGGATGGAACTGTCCTGGCTTCCAGATGGAAGACACTGCATTTGGCGCCGCCCCGTACACGTAGGCAGAAGGGAAAGCAGGTGTCTCTCCAAAGGACGGCCTGGAGTTGGGACTGACTTGAGGCCAGAGGGCTTGTGTTTTCAGGGTATGTATGTATGGTGCCCCTGTGTCCCAGCTTGTTTTATTCACTTCCCAAGGACTGGTCATGGTCCACGGATGTCCTCGTGAACTGCGGAGTCAACCAGCCTTCAGGAAGCCAGGCCTTTATGGAAAGGGGCGTCGCTGTGGCCCTAGAATGAGTGGGGCCTGAACTCTGGGTGAGGGAAAGTCGCTCTTCAACTTTCCAGCAGGGCAGCAAGCCAGCTTTACGAAGTTCCGTGACACACTGGGCCCAGGCGACAAGGGTGGCCCGGCCATGAGCCACCAGACCTGAAGACAGGAAGCTCGGAGGGCATTTGGGGCAGCACCTGGGCAAGGGCCCAGTCATCATCAAGTGGGGAGTTGTTCATGGGCAGTGGACAGGGAGTGGAGTCTCAGAGGAGAGGGCAGGCAGGGCCTGGAGATGCAGTTCAGAATGCCTGGAAGCACGGGAGGGGACCTCACAAGGGCTGAACTGCAGTCCTGGCTAAAGCTCGTGGAGCACCTGGTGACACTTGGGTCCTGCATGCTGCCTGGCTAGTGAAGTTCTTGTCCCCGTTTCTCTCCCTCCCGCCCCCCCTCCGCCCCCCGCCTCCCCATCCCCGTCACACTCCTTTTAGACTGCTGCTCTTGGAGGCGAGGACAGGGGGCGAGAGCACCGGCTGTGGGTGTGTCCCGGGAGTCCCCCTACACCGACTCTGAGGTGTCCCCTGACTCCCACCGGGGGGTCAGAGTCAGGACGGCTGCTGCTCTCTGTGTGCGGGCCTCCCCCCAACCAGGTGACATCCTCTCCGTGCCCTCCCGGAGGTGGGCACTATTTTATCCCTATGTCCAAATGGGAAAGCGGAGGCTCGTGTTCACCCGGCGGCAGTGCCAAGGCGAGAACCTGATCTGCTGACCTCTGGTGCCAGGGCCCCCTCACAGCTGTCAGGCTGCCGTGGCTCGGACATGCACTTACTGCGGGCTTCCGTCCTTCCTTGAGCAGGGTTTTCCGCCTCAGAGGCCCCTCCATGGTGGGCACGGCGGCTGAGCTCCCCAGAGAGCAGATGCATGGGCCGGTGGGGCTGCAGGGAGACCACCCGTCAGACATCCGTCCCAGCGGCCCACTCACTGGAGCTCACTGCCCTCTTTTCAAGGTCAGGAACTTAAGGGTTTTCTTCTCTCTTACCACCTGCAGATACTAAATAGGTTTCTGTCTTTCCTTTCCATCTCAGTCACCCCATTACTCCCCCCGTAGGCCAGACCTTCATCTCTCCAAAAGGCTGTGTCCTTGTCCTCCCTGAGTCCACTCTTGGCCACCAGCCTTCTCGACCTGTCCCAAGCTCTCCCATCAACCCACTCCCGTGGCTTCTAAATGGCCTGACACCTTCTGGCTGGAGCCGCAGCCCACCTCTTCGGCCTTAACTGGCCCGTCTCCTCTCTCGTGCCTCACCACATCGAGTGCCCTTCACTCCTTGACTCTCACCCTGCTTACAAACAGGCCGTCCCTCCGGCTGCAAACATTCTTATCGGCCTGACCCCTCTCCACCCAGCATTCCTCTAGCTCGGGGAGGTCTGCCCTCTTCGGGGGCCCTTCTCCTCTCTCGCCCACCAGGACGATCAGCCTGCCAGGGGCTTCAGTGTCGTTCCTGCCCTTGCTGCGGCGGCAGCGCCTCACTGCCTCAGAGAAGCAGGGCCCTGCCTGTCTCGCTCAGCAGCCTCTGGCACAGGTCTGGTAAGCACCAAGCACCCTGCCGCGAGGCACCAGGTAAGCAGAGGAAGGGACAGACAAGTACCTGTAGACACAGCTCCGGGTCCTGGGAGAATTCCGAACCGGAACCCGCCAGTTGGGCCCCAGGGTGGCATAGAGACGGCCCCTGCTTCAGAAGGAAAGGGTGGGACATTAGCAACGTGCTGGCAAGAGCGGGTCCTCCTGAAGGAGGCAGGAGCATCCCGGGCTATGTGGCCATTGGGTTGGGAAGCCCCTACAGAGCCCCCCCACCCTTCGCCCCACACTCCCCCTCCCAAGCCAGCCTCCTTGGTCATGCTGCGAGCACATCTGGAGCGGCCAGGTCAGTGATCACAATGGAGAGCCTTCGTCTGGGTAAGTCCCCCGTCTCCAAGCCATTGTTCCTTGGCTGATCATTGAACATTTCTCCATTTCCTACTGTCAAGGGGATGAAAGGACAGGATAAGCCCACTCACCACAACAGGCGATTGAGATGCTTAATTAAAAACCCAGACAGCTCACACAGTCCATGGCAGGGCCGTATCAAAAACGAACACACCCAGAGACTCGTGCAGCATCACCGTTCACCAGGACACACCCGGATCCCCCTGCTCGGCCAGACCCATGTCTCCTTCGCTGGTTCTGGCTCGTCTATCAGCTGGCTCCGTGGCCTGCAGCGGAGAGTCCGCAATCCAGGGGTGCTGGGGGGCCGTCCGTCCACCTGGTTCTCTTCTCACCTGTAGCTCCCTAGCAGCGAGTCGTTCCCGGGGAAGGCACACGCTTCGTGCACTCTGGGGAAGGCTTGCCTTTTCTTCTCCCTTCCCTACTCCGCCCCCCACCCCCCATGCCTTTCTCAGAGGAGCACTTCCGGTGCCTGCTTCTCTAACCCCACAGCAAGGTCCATCCCTGGACTACAGCTTTCTGGTAAGACAAGGCAGTATCAAGAAAGTGAAAAAGTCAGACTGAGTCCAGACACAGCGTCCTCTGTCATGCTACATGTCCTCTGCGAGAAGAAACAGAGTGGGTGCATCACATCCTCAGTGCAGGGTCCTCTAAGGGATGGATGCATTGCTCCCTGCCCCTCCAGTCTTCACCAAAGAAGGAGATATTCCAGCTGCCCATCTTGGGTCGGCTGTCAGAAGCCCGAGGTCAAGGCCACGGGGAACTGTGATGGCCATCCTGGGAAACTGCTCCCTCCCACCCCATCAGCTACTTCTCTTTGGGTGGTGACGCGCCATGCTGTGTGCTCATCTCCCCAAGTCTTCTGATGTGACAGACGACGGCCAGTGTGCTGCCTCGGCTGCCAGGGCCTCGGCTCTTCAGTCCTTCCTGCTCCGAGTGCCGGAAGCTGAGAACTGAGAACGCAGGACTCCTCTTCAGGGCTGGAGCCTCTGGGCCCTTCTCGTCCACCTTTCTTTTTATAGATCTTTCTCCCTGGGGCCCCCGGGGACAGTTTGTGATGCTGGTGAAATGCCCAGGGTTGCCCGCAGTTCTTCGGAGAGGGTGGGTGGTTTGGAATCCATGTTTCACATGAAATTCCCGAAGCCTCGTCACTGAGCTTCCGGAAGGAAGTCCTGGGTGGCAATCTTGCTGAGGTCTCAGTAATTCTGGTCTGAGGAGGAGGAGGGACCCCGTGCTTGCGTCTCTAGAGCACAGCGCCCCTTGGGAGGGAGGTACCTGTGGACAGGTGCAGGTGATGCTGTTCAGCCTCTCGGTGCTTCCACCATGCATTCACTTCCCCCCATTTGAAAAGGTCCATGCGGTAGAAGTGACAGTGGTCAATGGATAGTTTTGAATCAGTATCTTCTGACAATCTGGCCCTTTGCACAGTCTTTGCTTGTGCTCCAAATGCACGGGGCCAGTGGAGACGGGCATCTGCCCACGGGCCACTGGGCGCCTCACAGATGACCAAGGAGGAGTCAGTTCCCGAGTGCTCATATGTGCCAGGACATGATACCCATTAACCCAGCGAAGCTTTGCTTAAGCAATAGCAATTCCTCCCCACAATGAGGAAACTGAGGCTCAGCAATGTGAAACTCTTTGACTGAGGCGGACGCCTCAAAAGTCAGGATTTGAACCCAGGTCTGTCTGATTCTACAGCCCAGACTCTTAGCCAGGCTCCTGTGGGTCCTGCTTTTCAGGGCGGAGGGACAGCTAGTGGGGTCATACTTGGAGCCAGCCCCCGTGGGAAGCATCCCAAGTGTCTTGGGGCCCCACCACTTGTAGGTGTGCTTGTGGCTCACTAAATAGACTGCTGGTTTTTCTGCGACTGGGTGACCCCAGCATCCCACAGGGGAGCGTCCAATCCCCTAATATGTGGCCCCCTCTCAAGTCCCCTTGTTTTCCCTGATGGGGAATTTTCCTGGTGGTTTCTGCCTGGCACTTAAGAGCAGCTGACATTTCTCAACTGCCTGCCCATGTGAACTACTGAGCGCTTTCACTTAACCACCAGAGATAGGCAATCTGGTCATTGCCCAACCCTGTCCAGGGTCAGAAAGTGAAAAAACAAGGCATCTGGTGACCTCCAGACACCACTGGGTCTCTGTGACTTATGCGGGGGCTCTCACTCCAGAACCACAGACAGGTTTCCCAGGATCCTTCTGGGAACCGTGTCGCTGAGCAGAATCTGTCCTGGGAAATCCCTGCCCCCTATCAGGGAAAGGAAGGGTTGCAGTTGGCAGGCGGGGCCCTCCCAGATCTCCTGGGGGAGCAGGGTGACAAGGGGTTCAGACCCAGAGGAAGAACAAGATTATGAAGAATGTGATGGTGGTGGTGATGATGATGAGAATGGTGGTGACGGTGATGGGGCCGGACAACATGCTAAGCAAGATCCGTTCTTTCTTTACCTCACTGAATCATACAGCCCTGGAGGTAAGTACCATGACTAGCTCCAACTTAGAAAGAATCTGAGGCTCTGCAACGTGGAAAAAACACTGTGGAGGTCACAGTGCTCGGGCAAGAAAGAGTAACGTTGATGAGGTGGAGGCAGTCACAGCACTGTTTGGCTAAAAGCATCATTAGGTCCTCAAGACTAGCCAAGGCGGGTCTGAAGGGCTAGCTTCCCCGACTGTTTCCTAGATGTACATTAGACATCTCAGATTTGATAAGCCCCCTGAGTGCCTGTTGCTGGATGGCGAGGGAGGGGAGCAGGGAGAAGCCTTGGGCAGTGTGTGTGTGTGTGTGTGTGTGTGTGTGTGTGTGTATGTGTGTGTAAAATCACATTGAGACGTCAGGAATCTGAGTCTTGGCAGAAGCAGGGGTCTATGCTTCTGTGTTAAGAGCACAGACAGCCCTGCGCGGGTGTCCCTGCGGAAGGGCCCAGGTGACACTGTTCATGAGCAGTGTCCTTGATGGGAAGTCAGACCCAGTAGGTCATGGCTGGGCCCACAACACCTCTCTCCGGTGACTCCGTCTTTGCTCCCCTTGCCTCTTGGGTCCAGCAGTGCGTTCTGAAGGACCCGTGCCATCCGGGAGCGACCCACTCTTCTCTGGGGCAGGCCCTTGCTTCCCTGAGGGGCTCAGAAAGGAAAGGGAAAGGAGATACGGCAGATGTGCAGAGAAGAGGACAGATACGAGACGGAAGGAGCGTTCTGACTGTTTTTCCAGACCCTGGCTCGGAGGGAGCGATGTCTCAGCTAGCCACCAGTCAGCAGCAGCTACCAGGCAAGACCCACTCGACGTCTGCCAGGTCCACGTCTGCCGGGCCCACGTCTGACAGACCTGGGACCTAGCGGCACGGGGGCTTTTGCGCGCGCTTTCTCCAAGGGGGTTGCTCGGCAGACGGCAGTGCTGGGAGTAACAAGCGTCACGCATGACAGCGCACCTGGTGGGGAGCCAGATCGGAAGCTAAGCAGATTGTCCGGCAGGGCTGCCACTCAGAGTGGCTGAGCACTCAGACCTGCGGGGGGGGGGGGGGGGGGAGGGAGAGAGACAGCAGAGGCCCTGCTGAGAGCTACCCTTAAAGCAGCCGCTCTCTCTCTCTCCAGGCCTCTCTTCCAGAGCCTGGCTTTGCTCTCCTGAAAGACCAGGGCTCGGGGTTCGAGAGGCCTTCCTGGATCCGGGCAAACCTGGGCTCTCCCATGATTTTCTCCGGGAAAGGAGATGAGTTTCTGTAAAAGCCTGACAGGGGTTGTGAGGCCTCCTCTGGGCTCCTCCAAAGGCGTGCTGATTGGCGTCCCATCAGGGAACCGGGCCGCCCAGACCTCGCGCCTCACAGTGATGCCCACGGGTTTCAGTGGAATTTTCCCACAAAGCAGGAGCCTTGCTTGGGGGTGTGGTGGCTGGGCAGCTAGCCGCAGAGTCAGTAGTTTGACTAGGACCCCCAGCTGCTCCGTGGGAGGAAGAAGGGGCTTTCGAGTCCTGTAAGGATTTGCAGTTGCAGAAACCCGCAGGGGTGTTCTACCCTGTCCTGTAGGTCACTGGGGGGCAGAGTTGACTCCGTGACAGTGGGTTTGCCCTCCCCCACCCCAAACTAAGACAGGGGAAGCCGTGTTCCTGGTGCACGGGGGTCGCCGGGAGTCGGGGCTGACACTGCAGCAGCTAGATCAACAGTAAGCCTTGCGGAGAGGCAGAGGCCACATCACCCACCCTCTGACCATCCTACTGCACCAGCTGTGGGGGAGGGGGCGGGAAAGCTGTCTGCGGCAACCTACTCAGGGGTCCCCCCCCCAGCCCCAGTTCACGGCCACCTGGCAGGTCAGCAGGGGCTGGTGGAAGTTTGCCTTCAGCCTAGTCCAAGCGTCCCAGGAAGACTCAGCTGCCTGCGGCAGGGGGGTTTCTTCCTCATGTCCCCTCGGCCGGGACCTCTGGGTCCCTTTCGAACAGGCGAGAGGTACCTACTGAGTGGAACTCAACAAAATCCGGAGTGCAGCCACCCTGTCTGTGGGCCAAGAAGGTGCTGCTCGCGCACCCCTCTGGCAGGGCAGAGGAATCTGAGGCTCAGAGACAAACAAGGAGGGCTGTGCCCCAAGTCACCAAAGGAGTCCCTGGGGCTGACTGCAGCGCCTGCCCCCCGCCCCCAGCACTGTTCGCAGTATCCAGACTTTTCAGTTGCAACCAATTCCTTCTTGGGAGTCCTGGAGGCAGAGTGGGCTGCTCCAGCCAGCAGTTCAAAACCACCAGCCACTCCTGGAGAGCAAGAGACTGCTGTCTCAGAAAGCCACCCGAGCAGGGTCCCTGTGAGTTGGGTGACGGTGACTGAGGCTCCTGCGGCTGCATCCCAGCCCTCTGCAGGGAAGAGAGCCCAGGACCCGGGGGACACACAAGCTCCTCCCCACCGCCCCCATTCTCCTGACCACAGGGGCCTGCCCCCAGTCTTCCCACGCCTCCTGCCACAGTCTGGGCTCCTCCAGGAGCAGCTGCCAGGGTCAGCCCAGAGCAGGGGGTGATCCCGAGTGCTCTGTGAGGACGCGTTCCCACGTCACTGCTTCAGCACAACAATCCTTGCACATCTCTGATGACAACTTCTTTTAAAGATATCAAAATTGATTTTTTTTCTGAGCATAAAAATATTCATCCCAATTTTTTAAAAAAATTGCTGAAGAAAATTTACCCAGGAATTCTATGCCCCAGAGATAATCAAGATGGATGATAATATGCATTTCCATACCCACATGTATGTTCATCTCGATAATCTATTTGGATTCCTTTAATTAAAAAAAAAACACCTCATTTTAAAAAGAGTTTAAGCTCCTGTTCTTACCTCGGTGCCAACGTTCCCTAACGGGGTGCTCCCTTTTGTGGGGTGTCCTTGAGGCAGAGACCCCTGTCTTCACGTCCCGGAGGCCCGAGGGCCGAGTGCGGCCCGGGTTAGCACAAGCGCCATGCCCTGACGTTCCAGTTTCTGAAGTGCCACTTTAAGATGCTGCCCGAGGGAGGGAGGCCCCTCCTCCTCCCCTGTGAAGCAGGGGGTGCTGTGGGGTTCTGGCTCCCTGAGAGGGTCATGGCTGGCAGCAGGCCCATCCCTCCCCCCAAGGCTCCCTGGCTGTGTGTCTCTCAAAGGCCCTGGCCCACGACCACCAGCCTGCCCTCATCTGGGACCTTGGGCTGGGCATTCAGGCAGCTCAATAGAGACCCTCAATAGGAAATGAGCACCTGCCTCGTTTGTTCGGTAGGCTGCCTGGCTCCAACCAGAGTCCTCCACAGCCCAGCCACCTTGCAGAACCCGGCGGGGGGGGGGGGGGGGGGGGAGACCCTGACCGGATGGGAGATGAAGCATAGAAGTTCCCCTTGGGGAGGAAAGGCAGCGGAGAGAAGAGTGGCCTGATGGGCTCAGGGGCTCAGCAGAGGCAGTCTTCCAGGCTGGCCGCTGCACGCAGCACTAAGCACAGCCTGGCCTCCCGCTGCCACCCACGGCTGGCTGCTGGGCTGAGATGTAAAAGGCAGGGGCCAAGGGTCCCACCCTTGGCAGGGTGAAGGGAACGCTCCGGCTTCTCCTGCTCACAGTGGCAGACCTAGTGCTGACCCTGCGCCCTCAAACTGAGGGAGGCTTGTGTAGTGGTAGTGGGGTCACTGGCCCGGGCACTCCCTGTCCTTCTTTGTGGTTTCTGGCCTCGCTCCTCTGTCAGGCCTGGTCCGAGCTTGCCACCAGGGCTGGGGAGCTGGTAGGCAACTCTGTGAAGCTTGTGGCCTTCTGGGCTTCAGCCATGTGGGGACAGAGCTGGCCCCACCTTACTGGGGCTCCAGGTAGAAAGGAAAAGCCAGTAGCCTCCTCTTCTCTCCACTGTCTTTCCTCTGTGAGGGGGCCAGCCCCCTCTGGCACGCCTAGCTCGTGCAAGGGCAGGGGTGCAGAGAGAACTGCGCTCTGGACTCAGCCATCAGGACAGCTGGTGAGAACCCCAGCAGCACGGGGGGTGGGGGGAGGCTCTGCTTTCCTGCTAAGTGTTTTGGGGGTTCTGTTCTGAGTCTTCCAGGGAAGGGGGACGCTACCCCCTTTTATCAAGTGGGAGCAACCAGAGCTGAGCGACCCCAGGGGAGGTGGGGGAGGGCCCAGTGGAGGTGAGTGTTGGGTGGGGGAAGGTTAGAGACGAAGGGGCCTCCAGGTGAACCCCACTGAGCTGCATCTAAGGAGCTCCCCCTCCACTCTCCACAGAGCACTCAGCAATGCCTACCAGGCTCATGTGCTTTTGAGAGGCTGGGTTGTTTCTGGTGAATATGAAAAGGGGGTGAATACATCATGGAAATGGAGACTCATGGGGACCACTGGAGTTGGAGGCCAAAGGGGCACTGGGCAGGCATGTGGAGGGCCAGGATGGCCTGGAATCCGGGAGAGGAAAGGAAAAGCCATCACTGCCCATTGGCATCTCCCACTGCAAGGAGGGGTTGGGCCCAAAGCCAGGTCTGCAGGACAATCTCCCGCAGGGCTGGCCCAGAGGCAGGGGAGAGCAGCCGGGCAGCTGGCTGGACCAAGAGGGGCTTATCAGGAGGCCAGGCAGGGATTGGAGGAGATCCCATCCAAAAGACAACTAGACAGTGAGATGGACAGTTCATCCCAGCGCTCCCTTCTAAATCAAAGGGAGGAGAATGGAAGTGCTCTAGCTGACGGCGCTCTGACAGACTTGAGCACAGCCTCACCTCCTGGGAGCACACAACTCCCGCTTCCCTCCTTGGGCCCCTAGTCTTGGTCTTGGGTACTTGGCAGGATCTCTATCCCAGTAACTAACAGGGGAGCCCCTGCTTCACGAACAGCTGCTGAATGAGTGAGCAAATGAATGATGAACAAATGAATGAACACACACACGCACACACACACACACAGGTGCAGGTCTAGTCAATAGGAAGGGTATGTTGGCACTATGCCGGACTTCCCCACTGAACAGTTCCTCATCGACTGTGGCCTGGGAGACGCTGGCTTATCTGTAAGCCCTCTTTTTCTTAAGGTCTCCCCAGGAAATCTCCTGACTTGTGCTGTGAAGAGCCAATTTGGGGGTGGGGGCGGGGCGATTTGGGTTCTGGAGTCTGGCCCTGGTGGCTGTCTGGTCCTCATACCACTGTGGTGCCCCCTGAGTGAGCTCAGTGGGGTCTCCTGGTCTGAGAGCTGGCATGGGAGGGTGATTGCCCCTCCAGGAGGCCCAGCCCGGATCAGTTGGTGAGCGTCTCCGAGGGCTCTCTGCGTCCTTTCCTCCCCTCCACCAGGAGCTCTCCAGGCTCGGAGGACCGGTGAACTAGCTCTCCCCATGCAGCTGCAGGCCTGCCGGGGCCTCCGCCGCTGTAGCCTTCACAGCCTGCTCTCTGGAGGATGAAGTGTGATGAAGAGGTTGGGCTCAGCTCTGCCGTGTGGCGTCCATGTAGAGAGACAGCGGAGCATGTCACCTCTCTGAGCCTTGCTGTCCATGTAGAGACAATGAGACAGTGAGCAGCTACTGGGTGTGACTGTAAGACGAGGTATGTGCGACTGCGTGTGGCACACAGAGGACGCCCACCCAGTATCGGGGTCAGCATAGTGGGCCCCCCTGCTGGGGGAGGATGGGCTGGGTAGGGGATTTACACACACTCTGGTCACTTTATG
The DNA here is from genome assembly GCA_004026705.1 of Nesogale talazaci. NCBI lineage: Eukaryota > Metazoa > Chordata > Mammalia > Afrosoricida > Tenrecidae > Nesogale > Nesogale talazaci. Next base: position 23,818 of record PVJH01025351.1, read on the forward strand.
GGACTGAGAGGGACAGAAGTGGGATACCTGTGTGTGTGTGCGCGTCATGTGTGCATGTCTGAACACACATGTAGGAGTGGGAATGTGTCTAAGAACATGTCTAGATGTGCGCGCACACACATGCACGGGAATAGATGCATGCATATGCTTGAGAGTGCACACGTGTGAATGCATCTGTGTGAGCATGCACATGTAAGAGTGCACGCACACCAGGCAGGGCTTGGTGGAGACCCCATCGAAAAGGCAACGTCTAGAGACATGCCGATGGACAGTTCATCTAAGCGCTCCCTTCTAAATCAAAGAGGAAGATGGAGGTGCTCTGGCACACGTGTGCTCTTGCACACACATGTAAGTGTGTGCGCAGGCGTGCCGAGGGCCCGGGCGCTGGTCTCAGGGTCGGGCACACCCGCTTCTCCGTGCCTGGCGCAGAGCCAGCAAGCCCGGCATGAGCCTGTGTGCGAAGGGCGAGAGCATGGGGCAGACAGGCTCCGCAGGGAACCAGACTGTGGGTGAGGCTCCACTAGGGGACGTGGCAGCTGTGGACACTTTCCTGCCACCAGCACCTCGGAGAATGGACGCTCATGAAGCACAAGCGGGGCCCGGGGGCCCAAGGCCCGGGGTCCTGTGAGGTCCACACTGTCTTTCTCTCTCTCAGCCCACCAGGGGGAGCCATGCGCCCATCTCAAACTAGGCTGATTCTCAGGCCTCGGGCTTCTAGAATCCATGTTGGAGCCTGTGTTCCAGGGCCGTCTCCTGCTGCTGGGCTCCAGGAAGAGGTTTTGGGCTGCTGGGCAGGTTCACAGCTAAAAGGAGGGGCGGGCAGGCTCAGAGCTTGGGGACTGGGACCCCTCACCCCCAAGCCCATCTCATGCTTCCTTCCTTCTCTAGCCCCAGGCCCAGGCCAGAGGCCACGACGGGGAGCAGCCCTCTCTGGAGGTTGAGGCTGGGCCGGAGAGGAGCAGTGGGAGACCTGTCCCTGGCCAGAGCCTATTTTCAGCTTCCTGGGGTCCTAAGTGCCTCCCTGGGAGGGAGGCTGAGCTGAGGCCGCACTCACCTTTCCAGCCCTGCAGACATTTCTTCACTAAACTCTGAGCTCTCACTACTGCCTGGAAAAGGAACACAGATGAGTGAGCAGGGAGGGCGCGCAGAGAGGGGCTGGCCCTGCTTGTTTGCCTCTCTGCCCCCAGGCCCGGGTCCCTGCCCACGCAGAAGTGCTGGAGAAGTGGCTCCCTGCCTCTGGAGGGGGCACCTACACGAATGTGTTTGCAGCTGCTGTTTCTGGCCCTGCTCTTGGAGGGTTCAAAGAACCCGCTCATCCCACAAAAAACGGCTCCCAGGCGGGGCCTCTGCTCCCTTCCCACCACCCCTGAACAGCAGCAGCTGCCTGCCCACTGGTGGAGTGGGGTCTGGGCCCGCAGGCTGTCTTGGTCTGACTGAGCCCCACTTTGGCACACGAGCGGCCTCACTGGTGAGGACAGAGGCCACCGTGAGTTCCTTTCTCTCCAGGGCTCGGGAGCTGGAAGAGACACGGGTCAGTCTGCGATCGGACGGCAACTCTGTAGCTCTGATCCCCCCCATCCCGCCGGCCTGCCTCGATGGAGCTGATCACCCACCCTGCTCCTCAGGGGCTCTCCTCCTGCCACGTAAAGCAGGCAGCAGGCCAAGCCTTCGTATTCTCCCTCACCCCTCGGAGGCTCCTTGATGAAGCGTGCCTAGCCTGGGTCGCTAGCTGGCACCGGGGTGAGCTGGGGGAAGGAGAAATGGAGAAGTTACAGGGCCCTGGTGCCTCCCTGCAGGATGGGCAGAGCAACGGCTCAGCTCCCAGAGTGTGCACGTGGACACACGGCACACTGCAGGGCGTGCGGCTTCCAGCAAGGTGGGGTGGGGAGGGGGAGGCATTTGTGTTTGCAGGTGAGGAAGGGAGACCCAAACCACCTCCTGCCTGGACCCGGCAGCACCTGGGCCTCAGAAAGGGGAGGCCCTGGGCGGGGCACAGCTCAGAAAATTTCCTGGGCCCCAGACAGCCGCTCTGCTGTCCAGCCGAATGCACCTCAGCCTGCGTCTCCCAAGGTGGGTCTTGTAGAGTCCCGGTCCCCGTGGGGCGCACCAGAGGAAACAAGAGGTGCGTGGCCTAAGCATCTGGGAGCACTGCAGACCCCAGTGCCTGCCGGGAGGACTCCGAATCCACACTTCTGGGAAGAAGCCTGCTTGGCTGCGATCAGCCTGCGTGTCTTTTCTGAACCCAGACCTCTTCTGCCGAGGCCCACCTGGGAACCCTGGGAAGGAAGCCTTTCTGACTGGATCCAGATGGGATGGTCTCTTCCAGGGACTGGAGGCAGGCCGGGCATGTGCTTATCACAGACTTTCAGAGAGGAGACTGGTGTCGTCTCTGGAGCGATACTGCCCCCATCTCTGAGCTGGTCCAATTTGACAGAGCCCTGGGGCCTGAGACTCCTGCTATCTTGTCCCTGAGGCTCATGTGCCCAGATCAAACCCCCAGGCTGGCAGAGGACTCCCGAAGGGGGCAGACAGACACACAGACACACAGACTACAAAGCACAGGCACACCGAAGGGGGACGCTAACAGACGTGCACTTGCCCCTGGCAATAGGACTGGGGGGGGGGGGGGGGGAGAGGGGTCTGCAGCCCTGGGCTGACTTGGACACCACAGGGAGGCTGTGTGGGACCAGAGCTCAGTGTAGCATCTGCCCCCACTGCCCCGTCCTCCTAGCTGAGCCCTAGCAGCACTGTCTGCGTCCATTCCACGGACACAAAAACAATCCTCCCTAGTTCCGCCTTCTCGGCATGATGACAAGAACACAGGGGAGGGCCTGGTGCATCTTAACCCCTCTAACTGCTGGCCTCAGACAGTGCCCCCTGCTCTGCTCAGCAGGTCCTGGGGCTCATGGTGCCCAAGGCCAGCAGCCCTCTGGGAAGCCCCCAGACTTTAGGAATTGCCAACTCGTGACAAGAGGCCTCCAGCGTGACATGGGGCCTCCAGCCTGTGTGTGGCTGCAGGCTCAGGGGCTACCAGCCGGAGATGGACGGACAACCAACATCCCCCCTACCCCCGCCACCCCCGGCTCTCTGCAAAGCCCCAAAGTCCAGGAGGGGAAGGCGTCCCTGACTCTGAGCTGGCCTGAGGGAGTCTTCTCTGCGGGTCCCTGTGGTGACGGCGCCACCGGGCATTGCACAGCGACACAGAGACAGACACGGAGCGCGCGCGGGGCTCTCTTGCGTGCAGGCCAGAGGCGCTTACCTAGGGAGAGTCCGTTGGTGACGGCAGAGGAGGTGAGGGCTAGGCCCCTGCGGGGGCTGCGGGACTCTAGGACGCTGTCGTCCAGTAGATGCCTCGCTTTCTCCGATGGGAATGTCGCACTTTTACTCTCAACTACACTCAACTGACACATCATACTGGAAACGGAAAGGGAGAGAGAAGGCACAGCTCCTTATCTAGCGCCCAGCACGCCGGCCGGAGCGGCAGGGGCTGGCTGCAGGAACAAGCCCTGGCGGGGCCACTGCCACGGGCGGTGACCTTGGGCAGGCCCTTTTCCTCCCCTGAGCCTCAGTTTCCCCACTTGTCAGATGGAGAGGACGGTACTTGTCCCGCCGGCCTCCCAGGGCAGCTACAGGAAGGACCCTGCTCACAATAAGGGACAGTGTGACCCTGGGCCTGCCTCTGAGTCACACACACCTGGTCCAAATCCTCGGCCCCGCGCCCTCATGTCAAGGCACGGCTCTTCACCTTGCTGCGCCCCAGTGGACTCACCTGCCGAGGCGGGCGCTTGAACATCCCCTCGGGGAGAGGCTGCCCGGCAACACGGACCTGGCAGGGCTGGGCTGAGGCTTGCAGCACAGTGGGAAGGAGGGAGGGAAGGGTCGCTCTGTTCAGGGACCTATGCACCAGGCCCCGGGGACACAAGCCTGGCTGCACCCCAGCAACGCCCAGGACCCACACATGTCCACCAGCTGTCAGCCCTGCAGGGTTGGGCGGGCCGGAAGGCTCCCTGCTCTGCAGGCCTTCTGCGGCGAACTGGAAGCCTCTCAGCCCACGGGACACTGCATGCTGTCCTGGGTGACCGTCACTCAGTGTCCAGTGGGCTCTGGGTTCCTCCACAGACACACGAGGGAGCGTGGGCGCATGTTCTGGGAAACCACCCCCCCCCCCTCTTTTGCTGCCCTCTCCTGTTGTTGGCTACTGATACTTGTCCGAGGCACGGGACGTGCCCTTCTCTGAGCCTGCTCCCGCCTCAAGAGCAAGCACCAGCCAGCGAGACCAAGCAACTCCCGCAGAGGGTGCAGGGAGGGACCCAGTTGGCAAGTGTTTCCCAGCCTCCCTCCAGGCCACACCCCTCAGCCCAGCCTCATCTACAGTGCTTGGAGAAGATCTGCTCAGGCACCCACTTGTGGCCCAGGCTGTGGCTCTTCCTGTGTCTCGGGACCGGGGGCGTCGGGAGGCTGCCGGCGACGGAGGTGTCTGGACAGGTGGGTCTCCGACTGAAGCGCGCGGAACTGGAGCCGGTGGAGGGGCCTGTGAACAAAGCAGGGAAAGGGCACAGTGAGTGGAGTCACGGCCGAGCTGGGGAGGCTCAGAAGTGGGATGAGCTGTCTGTCCTGGCTGGCTTGGGCTGTCCTGACCAGGCCAGATCCACACGCACCCTGGTTGACTGTCGGGCCCCCTGTGCCCCCATGCACAGTGCCCGCAGACCAGGCAGCCCCACTGTCCAACACAGAGATGAAGGGAGAGTGTCATAGACAGACGTGGGGACGTGCGAGCCAACAGCCTGGCCTCTGCCCCCATGGCAGGACCTACCTAAAGCCACCCTGCTCGTGAGTAGTAAGAGTTAAGCCTTACATGCTATGTCCATGGACTATAAATTGGTGTCCTCATGGGGACACCACCATTTCACCAACCCCCCACCATTTCACCAACAGAGACGGAGAGCTCATTAGAGAGGTAGGTAATTTGCACATTGAAAGCAGTTGGACAAGTAGGGGGTCCCCAGGGCTGTCAGTTATAAGTTGAGTGGCCTTGAACCTTGATTTCCTCACTTGGAAATTGAGAATAATGGAAACTACCTTATAGGTTGCTGGGGAGAGGGAATAAAGACGTGTCTGTGGAGAGCACCCACACTTATTATCATTGCCTATCATTGTACCCCTTTAGCCCCAGCCATGGAACCCACGGAGGGAGGTCGTGACAGCCAGGGAGCTAGTGGCTCCTAACCCCATCGCACGCACAGGGGCAGGAGTAGGAGTCCTTCACGCCGGCCACATCACAGCCCCACCTACAGGGGCATGACTCTCACCACTGGTCCACTGTTCGCTTTCTGCATCTTGGCAGGGAGGCCTTAGGGATGTGATCCCAATGGCTCTCCAAGCTCTAGTTACCTGGGGCAGCGCGTCCACAAAAGAGCTTGGCCATGTCCTGCAGAGTACATCAAAGGGCCCGCTGCCAGGCTGTGCTTGGGAACTTCCCCTGGAGGCCAGGGCTTTTAAAGCCTCCTACAAGGCCTTATAGATCCCTAAGGGACGCAGGCGTTCCCTGGGCCTTCAGTGGGCTTGGCTAACCACCGTGTTAATGTCCACCACCTTCAAGCTGTGCACACCCAGCTTCCTTTTGGTCATTCTGAAGACTCGCAAGGCAGGAGAGCGCACATCACCTCTATCTCAGAATTCCCGTCCCCAGATGAATTCTCAGTCCCTGCTAGTTGCCGCGCCTCCACACATCGTTTCGCCTTCGTTTTCCTAAAGCACCCTCCCCCATCAATCCCTTCATTAGCCCTGGATCAACTTTATCTATTTCTCTCTTAACAACTAGCAACCCCCGCCCCCCCCACCCGTGCCCCAACCTCTCTCTTAAGGCTCCCCACTCACGTTCTCCTGGGAGGAGGCTGGTCGTTAGGGAGCTCTCCTTCCTTGTCCCCTCCAGTCCCCTCAGTCATCCTGCCAGTCTTGCAAGGTGGGGGTCTTCGTTCCTCTCCAGCCCCACCTGCCACTCTTGAGAACCCGTCTCTTCTCCTCCCTCTGGCTCCATCCGATAAACACTCTGTCCTCTCTTCTTCTATGGAGTCCTGTGGCCCTGACTCTTCCTTCCAGCCAGATGGCCTCCCAAACAGAGGATTCATGGTCCACAGTGCTCTGAATTTGCCCCCTCTCTTGCTCGTCAGGTGGCTGAAATCTGGTTTCTGTACTGACAGACACGTGCAGTGACCTGCTTGTGGCGGTCATATGCTTACGTCAATTTCATGAGTGAGATGTAGGGGTGGAGTCTAGCCTGTTAATCTGGATATAGCCATTGAGGCCTCTGTGGGCATGGCTTTCTCCTGAGACTTCTGGGAAATCTCGAGGTATTTCCCTCGTGGAGATGAGAGGCCATCTCGCCAGTTGTTGGGAGTCAGTCTTGGAGACGACAAAACTATGGACAAGACAAGATGGCGGTGTCTAAGGAGCTGGAGGAGCCAGAGGAGAAGCCACACGGCCTTGCCCTGATGGAACCAGACCTCTGAAGCTGGAGAAGCCATGTGAAGACCCCTGCCAGTGCTGAGCTGCTTCTACCACCACTGGATTCTGTTGATGGACCCTGAGGCCTGGAAGCGAGGAGCCATGGGGAGACCCCTGCCAGACCCCTGTACCCACTGGCCTGTGACTTTGTGAGTCAGAAGGAGACTTTTTAGACTGGTATCGGGCATATGGGCTGATATCGGACTTATGACTTTGAACTAGCCTGGGTTGGGATGCTTTCTCAATGTCCCACTCCTCTTGCATATAAACTGTACCCTTATATCCATATGCATGTCTATGAATTTGTCTCTCTAGTCTACCCAGACTAACACACCACTTCTCACCAGACTGGAGACCACGCAGAGATCTTCTCACCCATAAGGCACCCCTCGAAACACCTTTGAGTCTGTCATGCCATGCTTGTGCCTCTTCAATGGCTACCCTTCTGTCCCCTCCATGGCCCCTTGTCCCTCAGGCATGGGTTGTCTGGACAGGCCTCCCTCTTGAAGTCTTGTGTTGTATTTGATTTTACTCACAACAGATATGCTACACTGCAGCCTTCTCTTGCCAAGGCCTTTATGTCCATGACACCTTTACCTGGCCTTGCCTACCCCCCAAAACCCAACCCCCTTCTGCCACTGAGTCAACTCTGGCTCGGAAGGACATGATATAGGGTTTCCAAGATGGTCTTTTCAACTTTATCTCTAACAGGGACAATTTCGCCTTTCCCCTGCAGAGTGGCCTGAAAACCATTGACCTTGCAGTTAGCAGCCCAGCATCTCATGGATGGATCCCCCACGGCTCCTCGAACTTCCCTAAGGTAGCCCAAAGTCAACAGTCAAGGCAAAGCTGGTGGCCCTGCCTCCTGTGAGTGTGCCCTTGGCTGGTGACAGGGCTCTTCATACAGTAATAGCCTGCCCTGGGCTTCTCCCAAGTGATGACTTCGCTTTCTCTACTTCTGTACTCACTGTATACATCCCCGTCCTGCCCACCCCTCTCGTCATTGCCTGGTCCGAACCTCCACGCTTGATTTGTTCCCACCTGCAGTCTGATAACTCTCAAATTCAACCCTTGTGTGGCTTCCTGAGTGACTAAGAAAATTCAATGTTCAAGAGCTGGACATATCATTTCCCTGCTTAAAACCATCCGTGCAGTTAGTTGTGTGTAAGGCTCTGTCTGGTCTGGTCATTCAAACTGACCTTACAGTCCTCATGGGAAAGTGAAAGGCCCAAATAGCCAAGACAAATATTAAAATGGTTGCAGGGTTTTGCGCCACCAGATCTCAAGCCCCCCCCCCCCCC